>CAUYPK010163593.1:0-20066 GCA_963574355.1 Loris lydekkerianus
TGCCCACTCTGAGATGGGGTCACGTGTTCTTTTCTTGCTAATACATTTGAGTTCTCTGTGGATTCTGGTTATTAAACCTTTATTGGAGGTATAACCTGCAAATATTTTCTCCCATCCTGAGGGCTGTCTGCTTGCTTTACTTACTATGTTCTTGGCTGTGCAGAAGCTTTTTAGTTTGATCAGGTCTCAGTAATGTATTTTTGATACTGCTTCAATCGCCTGGGGAGTCCTCCTCATAAAATATTCACTCAGGCTGATTCCTTCAAGAGTTTTCCCTACACTTTCTTAAAGTATTTTTGTAGTTTCATGCCTTAAGTTTAAATCTTTTATCCACTGAGAGTCTATTTTAGTTAATGATGAAAGGTGTGGGTCCATTTTCAGTCTTTTACAGATCACCAGCCAGTTCACCCAGCAACATTTGTTAAATAGTGAATCATTTCCTCCCTGAATGGTTTTAATTGGCTTGTCAAAGTTCAAATAACGGTAAGTAGCTGGATTCATCTCTTGGTTCTCTATTCTATTCCAGACATCTAATTCTCTGTTTTTGTGCCAGTACCATGCTATTTTGATCACTATCAATTTACTGTATAGTCTGAGGTCTGGTAGCATGATTTCTCCTGCTTTGCTTTTATTGCTGAGTAATGTTTTGGCTATTTGAGGTTTTTTATGATTCCATATAAAATGAAGTATTTTTTTTTGAGGATCTTTAAAATATGACAATAAAGTTTTAATAGGAATTGCATAAAAATTATATATTGCTTTGGTTAGTATAGACATTTTCACAATTTTGATACTTCCCTGCCATGAGCATGGTATGTTTTTCCATTTGTTAATATCTTCAGCTATTTTTTTTCTCAATGTTTCATAGTTCTCTTTGTAGAGATTTTTCACGTCTTTTGTTAGGTGTACTCCCAAATATTTCATCTTCTTTGGCACTACTGTGAAAGGAATAGAGTCCTTGACTGTTTTGTTTTGTTTTGTTTTGTTTTTTTGGCTTGGTTATTCTTGGTATACATAAAGGCTACAGATTTATGAGTGTTGATTTTGTAGCCTAAGACATTGCTGTATTCCTTAATCACTTCTAAAAGTTTTATAGTAGAATCCCTAGTGTTTTCTAGATATACGATCATATCATCTGCGAAGAGTGAAAATTTGATCTCCTCTGACCCTGTGTGGATACTCTTCATCGCCTTTGTTTCCCTAATTGCAATGGCTAAAACTTCCATTACAATGTTAAAGAGCAATGGAGACAATGGGCAACCTTGCATGGTTCCTGATCTGAGTGGAAATGATTTCAATTTAACTCCATTCAATACAATATTGGCTGTGTGTTTGCTGTAGATGGCCTCTATTAATTTAAGAAATATCCCTTCTATACCAATTTTCTTAATTGTTCTGATCATGAAGGGATGCTAGATATTATCAAAACCTTATTCTGCGTCAATTGAAAGAATCATATGGTCTTTATTTTTTAGTTTTTTTATGTGATGAATTTCATTTATAAATTTACACATATTGAACCAACTGTGAGACCCTGGATTAAACCCGAAATGGTCATGGTGTATAAATTTTTTGATGTGCTGTTGGATTCTGTTCGTTAGGATCTGATTGAGTATTTTTGGATCAATATTCATTAGTGATATTGGTCTATAATTTTCTTTTCTTGTTGGGTCTTTCTCTAGTTTTGGGATGAAAGTGATGTTTGTTTTGTAAAATGTGTTGGGTAATTTTCCTCCTTTTTCTATATTTTGGAAGAGGTTTAGTAATATAGGTACTAGTTCTTTAAATCTTTGGTAGAATTATGATGTAAAGCCATCTGGTCCTGGGCTTTTCTTTTTAGGGAGGTTTTGTATAGTTGATGCTATTTCAGAATTTGTAATAGGCCTGTTCAACACTTCCACTTCGTCTGGCTAAGTCTTGGTAGGTGGCGTACTTCTTGGTATTAGTCGATTTCTTTCAGATTTTCATATTTTTGAGGGTAGAGTTTCTTGTAGTATTTGTTAAGGTCTTTTGAATTTCTGAGTGGTCTGTCGTTATTTCATCATTACCATTTTGATTGATGAAATTAGGGATTTTACTCTTTTTTTCTGGTTAGGTTGGGCAAAGGTTTATCTATTTTATTGATCTTTTCAAAAAACCATCTTTCAGATTTATTGATCTGTTACATAATTCCTTTGTTTTCAATTTCATTTAATTCTTCTCTGATTTTGGTTATTTCTTTTCTTCTGCTGGGTTTGGGGTTGGAATATTCTTTCTTCTCCTGTTGCTTGAGGTGTTTCATTAAGTTATTAACTTCCTCTCTTTCCGTTTTCTTGAGGAAGGCTTGCAGTACTATACATTTTTCTCTTAGGACTACCTTTGCAGTATCCCAGAGGTTCTGATAATTCATGTCTTCATTGTTCTTTTCTTCGAAAAAGTTGGTGATTTCCTTCTTAATCTTGTCTATAACCCATCTATGCTTCAGGTTGTTTAGCTTCCATGTTTTTTGTATGGGTATGCAGATTTCTGTTCTTACTAGTTCAACTTTTATTCCATGATTGTCTGAGAAGATGCAAGGAATAATTTCTATGTTTTAAAATTTTCTGAGGTTAAATTTGTGGCCTACCATGTGGTCAATTTTGGAGTATGCTCCGTAGGCTAATGAGAAAAATGTGTATTCAGTTTTGGGGGGATAAAATGTTCTGTAGATGTCTGTTATGTCCAGATGCTGAATGGTTAAGTTTAAATCTAAAATTTTCTTGCTTAGTTTCTTTTTGGAGGATCCATTCAGCACTGCTAAAGGGGTGTTAAAATCTCCACCTGCTATGAAACTGGAGGAAATCAAGTTGCTCATGTCTTTATAGCTTCTCTTATAAATTGACATGCTTTCTGGTTGGGTGCATAAATATTAATAATTGAAATCTCATCATATTGAGGATTACCTTTAACAAATATAAAGTGTCCATAGTTGTTCTTCCTTATTTGGGTTGGTTTAAAGCCTATTGTGTCTGCGAATAGGATTGCAATGCTGGTTTTTATGCTTTCCGTTTGCCTATAGATGACCACCCCTTCACCTTGAGTCTATATTTGTCTTTTAATGTAAGATGCGATTCTTGTATGCAGCAGATATCTGGCTTGAGTTTTTGTATCCAGTCAGGCAACATGTGCCTCTTTAAAGGACAATTTAAACCATTCAGATTAGTTGAGAATATTGATAAGCCTTTTAAGGGTCCGGTAGACATTTTTAATTTTTTTGCAACTATGGAAGTTGGAATTTGATCAAAATTTTCTTGGTGGGTTTACTTTTGTGATGGAGGGTTATGCTGGTCTTTATAAAGGATAGGTCAGAATATCCTGGAGAGCTTTTAGTTATGGCAAATTTCTTCAATATGTGAATGTCATTAAAGTAATTAGTTTCTTCATCATAAATGAAACTCAGTTTAGCTGGGTACATGATCCTGGTTTGAAAGTTATTTTGTTTTAGGAGATTAAAAGTCGATGACCATTCTCTTCCAGCTTGAAAGGTTTCAACAGAGACATCTGCAGTTATTCGTATATTCTTCCCCTTGTAGGTGATGGTTTTCTTTCATCTGGCTGCTTTCAGACTTTTCTTTTTCATATTAATTTTAGTGAAATTGATTATGATATGTCTGGGGGATGTCTTATTTGGGTTAAGTCATGCTGGAGTTCTGAAACTGTCTGCTATCTGAATTTCTGAATCTCTTGGCATGTATGGAAAGTTCACTTTCATAATCTCATGGAGAAGATACTCTGTGCCTTGTGAAGCCACTTTGTCACTTTTGGGGATCCCTATGAGATGAATATTGGTTTTCTTTGAATTATCCCTGAGCTCTCTGAGAGAGTGATCTGGTTTTGTCCTCCATTTCTCTTCCTCTTTGAGAGTTTGGGAGTGTTGGAAAGCTTTCCCTTCAACATCAGAAATTCTTTCTTCTGCTTGCTCCATTCTGTTACTGAGGGATTCTACTGTGTTTTTCAGATGTTTGAGGGCTGCAACTTCTTGTTTCAATGTATCAAAATCTTTGATCATTTGGTCTTTGAATTTTTTCAATTCTTGAAATATTTTTTGGGTTACTGCTTGGAATTCTAATTTGATCTTATTTGTTATCCAGATCCTGAATTCTATTTCTGACATCTCAGGTATTTGTTTGTGCATGGGATCTTGTGCTGTGTCTGCCCCATTATTCCTTGGGGAAGTTGATCTACTCTGGTTATTTATATTGCCAGAGTTTTTCTGTTGATTTCGCCTTATAACTGTTTTTTATCATTGCCTCTGGCCGTCCTCAGAATTGGGGTGGTGTCTCTCTAAGATTAGACCCCAGCAGGATTACTCTATTGTTGCTGGATCTTTGTAGGGAGTGACCCTGTGTAGTTCTCCTGGGGCTTCCCCAGCCAGGGAGTTCTGGCTGTGGAAGCAGCTCTGAAGTGTGACACACCTGGATGCAGCAACAGGGTGGGGGGTGCACACAGTTCTGGTACTGCTCATGCCCAGTGACTTTGGCACAGTGAGCACAAGGGTCTGGCAGTTTCTGGCCAGGAGAAGGGCTCCATTCAGAGGTAGGGAGGGCTCCAGTGGGCACACAGCTACCAGAGTTTCTGGCCAGATACACAGGCCGGTGTGGAGGCAGGGAGGGTACAGGAGGGAGGACGAAGGGTTGTGTGGCTCCTGCAGTTCCTGGTCAGGTTATGCGGAGGCCCAGCAGGCATAGGTCATAGGTCGGGGGTCGTGGCACAGCTCTTACCGAAGTCCAGGCTGGCACCAAATGCGGTCATGGTGCAGCTCTTATGGAGGTCCATGTGGGCGCCGGTCGCAGTCACTGCACAGCTCTTACAGAGGTCCAGGCGAGAGACATTTGCAGTGGTGGATCAGCTCGTACAGATATCCGGGCAGTGCAGCTCTTACGGAGGTCTGAGTGGTACCTCCAGATAGCTGGAACTACAGGCACCCACCCCAATGCCCAGCTATTTTTGATGTTGTTTTCGTTTTTGTTGTTGTTGTTGTTGTTGTTGCCATTGTTGCTGAGCAGGCATAGTCTAGTTTTCAAACTGCCAGCTCCAGTGACTGATGTCCTAACCCCTGAGCAACGGGTGCTGCCTGGTGCAAACATCTTTATTGGTAAATGATTTTTGGTCCTTTGGATATATACCTAGAAGTGGAATCGCAGGATCAAACTGAAGGTCTACATTTATATTCCTGAGTGTTCTCCAAGCTTCCTTTCAAAAGGAATGTACTAGCTTGCATTCCCACCAGCAGTGCAGAAGTGTTCCCTTTTCTCCACATCCATGCCAACATCTGTTGTTTTGGGATTTTGTGATGTGGGCAACTCTTACTGGAGGTAGATGGCATCTCAGAGTAGTTTTGGTTTGCATTTCTCTGATGATTAAAGATGATGAGCATTTGTTCATGTGTCTGTAGGCCATATGCCTGTCTTCTTCAGAGAAGCTTCCATTCATGTCTCTTGCCCACAATGAAATGGGATCACTTGTTTTTTGCTAAGTAATAAGTTTGAGTTCTCTGTGGATTCTGGTTATTAGACCTTTGTAGGTAGTATAACTTGCAAAAATCCTCTCCCATTCTGAGGGCTGTCTATTTGCTTTGCTTAGTGTGTTCATTCTTGGCAGTGCAGAAGCTTTTTAATTTGATCAGATTCCAGTAATGTATTTTTGGTGTTGCTTCAATTCCCCAGGGTGTCTTCCTCATGAAATATTCTCCAAGGCCAATTTTCTCCAGCATTTCCCCTGCACTCTCTCTAAGAATATTTACAGTTTCATGTCTTAAGTTTAAGTCCTTTAAACAGAAGAGTAAATTTTTGTTAGAGGAGAAAGATGTGTGTCCAGTTTCGGTCTTCTACAAGTTGCCAGCCAATTCATCCAGCACCATTTATTTAATAGGGAATGTTTCTCCCAATTTACATTTTTAATAGGCTTATCGAAAATCAAGTGACGATAAGTGTCTAGGTCCAGCTCTTGGTCTTCAATTATGTTCCATACATCTACCTCTCTATATTTGTGCCAGTACCATGGTGTTTTGATGACTATCAATTTGTAATATAGTCTGAAGTCTGGAAGTGTGATTCCTCCTGAACTTGTTTATATTTCTGAGTAATGTCTTGGCTATTCGAGGTTTTTTTCTGTTTACATATAAAATGAAGTACTAATTCTTCCAGGTCTTTAAAATATGAGTTAGGTGCTTTAATAGCAATCACGTTAAAACTTTAAATTGCTTTAGGTAGTATAGACATTTTAACAATGTTGATTCTTCCCAGCCATGAGCTTGGTATATTTTTCCATTTGTTAACATCTTTAGTTATTTATTTTCTCAAAGTTTCATAATTCTCTTTACAGATATCTTTCACGTTCTTAGTTAGACACACTCTCACATATTTCATCTTCTTTGGCACTATTATAAAGGGAATAGAATCTTCGATTGTTTTTTCTCCTTGACTATTGTTGGTATATATAAAGGCTACAGATTTATGAGTGTTAATTTTCTATTCTGAGATGTTACTATATTCCTTGATAACTTCTGGGAGTTTTGTAGTTGATTCCCCGGGGTTTTCCAGATATACAATCATATTGTCTGTGAAGAGTGACAATTTGATCTCCTCTGGTCCTATTAGGATCCCCTTGATTGCCTTCTCTTGCCTGGTTGTGATGTTTACAACTTCCATTACAATGTTAAAAAGTAGTGGAGACAGTGGGCATCCTTGCCTGGTTCCTGATCTGAGTGGAAATTATTTCAATTTTACTCCATTCACTATGATATTGGCTGTGGGTTTGCTATAGATGGCCTCTATCAGTTTAAGAAATGTTCCTTCTATACCTATTTTCTTAAGCATTCTTATCAAGAAATGATGCTGGATTTGTCAGAAGCTTTTTCTGCATCAATTGAGAGAATCATATGGTCCTTGTTTTTTGATTTGTTTATGTGATGTATTATATTTATAGATTTACATACATTGAACCATCCTTGGGACCCTGGGATGAAACCCACCTGGTCATGGTGTATAATTTGTTTGATGTGTTGTTGGATTCTGTTTGCTAGGATTTTATTGAATATTTTTACATCAATATTCAATATAGATTTTGGTCTATATATTTTTTTCTTATTGGGTTTTTTCCTGGTTTGGGTATCAGGGTGATATTTGCTTCATAGAATGAGTTGGGAAGTATTCCTTCTTTTTCGATGGTTTGGAAAATATTAAGTAATATAGGTACTAGTTTCTCTTTAAAAGTTTGGTTGAATTCTGACGTGAAGCCTTCTTGTCCCGGGCATTTCTTTTGGGGGAGGTTTCTTACAGTTGATGTTATTTCAGTGCTTGTTACACTTCCACTTCTTTCTGGCTAAGTCTGGTAGGGTGACATGTTTCCAAGTATTGACCTATTTCCTTCAGATTTTCGTGCTTCTGAGATTAGAGTTTTATGTAGTGTTCATTAAGGATTCACTGAATTTCTGAGGTGTCTGTTGTTATTTGGCCTTTATCTTTTCTGATTGATAAAATCAGGGATTTTACTCTTCTAATTCTGGTTAGGTTAGCCAATCTTTTATCTATTTTATTGACCTTTTCAGAAAACCAACTTTTTGATTTATTGATCTGTTGGATGATTTTTTTTTTCAGTTTCAATAAGTTCTGCTCTAATTTTAGTCATTTATTTTCTTCTGCTGGGTTTAGAATTGGAAAGTTCTTCCTTTTCCACTTTCTTGAGATCATCCATTAAGTTATTGACTTCCCTCTTTCTGTTCTCTGGAAGAAGGCTTGCAACACTATAAATTTTCCTCTCAGGACTGCCTTTGCTGTATCCCAGAGGTTCTGATTGTTCATTTCTTTATTATTGTTTTGTTCCAAAAATTTGTTAATTTTCTTCTTAATGTTGTCTATGACCCAGCTATTGTTCAGCATGAGGTTATTTAATTCCATGTTTTTGTATGGGTGTGAAAATTCCTCTTGTTACTGAGTTCAACTTTTATTCTATGGTAGTTGGAGAAAATACAAGGAATTATTTCTACTCTTTTAAATTTTCTGAGGTTACACTGTGACCTAAGATGTGATCAATTTTGGAGGATGATCCGTGGGCTGATGAGAAGAATGTGTATTTGGTTTTGTTAGGATGAAATGTCCTATGAATCTCTATTAGATGCAAATGTAGAATGGTTAAGTTTAATGCTAAAATTTCTTTTCTTAGCTTCTTTTTTGAGGATCTATCCAACATTGTCAGAGGAATGTTAAAGTCTCCAACAAATATGTTGCTGGGGGAAATCAAGTTGCTCATGTCAGCTAGAGTTTCTCTTATAAATTGAGGCACATTCTGATTGGGTGCATAGATGTTGATAATTGAAATCTCATCATGTTGAGTGTTGCCCTTAACAAATAAGCAGTGACCATCATTGTCCTTTCTTACTTTGATTGGTTTAAAGCCTATTGTATCTGCGAATTAAATTGCAACACCTGTTTTTTTCTGATTTTCATTTGTCTGAATTATAGATGACCATTCCTTCACCCTGAGTCTATGTTTATCTTTTAAGGTAAGGTGAGATTCTAGAATGCAGCAGATGTCTGGCCTGAGATTTTGTATCCAGTCAGCCAACCTGTGTCTCTTTAGAGGGCAACTTAAGCCATTCACATTAATTAAAAGTAATAATAAACCCAACAGAGTTTTGCGTAATGGGTTTTTTGAAAGTCCAGTGGACATTTTTAATCCTTTTGACACTATGGAAGTTAGAATTTGATCAAAAGTTTCTGAATGATTTTACTTTGGTGGTGGAGGATTGTGTTGTTCATTATGAAGATAGTAATATCCTGAAGAGCTGGTTTGGTTATGGCAAATTTCTTCAACATGTGAATGTCATTAAAGTATTTAATTTATCCATCATAGATGAAACTCAGTTAGCTGAATACAGGATCCTGGGTTGAATGTTATTTTGTTTAAGGAGATTAAAGGTCAATGACCACCCTCTTCTAGGTTGAAAGGTTTCAGCAGAGAGATCTGCAGTCATTCTAATGTTCTGCCCCTTGTATATAATGGTTTTCCTACAACTTACAGCTTTCAGAATTTTCTCCTTCATATTAACTTTAGCAAAATTAATTATAATGTGTCTATGAGAATTTTTATTTGCGTGGAGTCTTGCTGTTGTTCTGAAACTGTCTGCTATATAAATTTGAGAATCTCTGGGCATGTCTGGAAAATACTCCTTAATTATTTCTTGAAGCAAAGCATCTGTATTTTTCGCAGCAACCTCATCATTTTCAGATATTCCTATAAGGTGAATATTCTATCTCTTCAAATTATCCCAGAGCTCTCTGAGAGAATGTTCTGTTTTTTTTCTCCACTTTTTTAACTCTTTGAGTGTTTGGGAGCATTCCAAAGCTTTGTATTCAATATCAGAGATCCTTTCTTCTTTCTGCTTCATTCTGTTACTGAGGGATTCTGCGGTATTTTTTAGATCTTTGAGGGCTGCAAATTCTTGCTTTAACCTGTCAAAATCTTTGGTCATTTTGTCTTTAAATTCATTAAATTCTTGAGTCATCTTTTGAATTTCTGCTTTAAATTCTAATTGTATCATTTCCTTCATCTTGCTTATCCTATTTGCTATCCAAATTCTGAACTTGATTTCTGACATCTCAGCCATTTGTTTGTGAATAGGATTTTGTGCTGTGTCTGCTTTATCATTTCTTGAAGAAGTTGATCTACTCTGATTGCTTATGTTGCCAGAGTTTTCCCACTGATTCCACCTCATGATTGTTTTTCACTGTTTGTAGGTGGTCTGGTAAGGTGGGATTGGATTGGCGTTTCCTGGGGTTGTGATTAAGCAGCTCTTTGTTAAGGATCTGGGACTGATGACTGCAGCTTTTTCCCCTTTAGCTTTGCAAAGAACCTGTACAGTATTACAGTCTGAGGCTGGGGAAACCTGTTTGGTGTGGTGGGGTTAGGTAGCTTAGTCTTGTATTCAACTGGTTATTTTCCGATCCTGGAGGATCAGTGACTCTGGGGAAGTCTTAGCTATGAAGAAATACAAGCAATTAAGAAACTCCACCTCCCCAGAGAACAACTGGAATGGGAAAATCAACTCTTCTTGTTACTAGACAATCAGGGTCCTTGGGTGATTGTTCCAAGTTAGGGGTTTCCAACCAATTGACCCTGTCAGTATAAACTCTCAGGAAGGAGAGTTTGAAAGGTCTCCAGCAGCTAGATAGCAGAGGTCAACTGGCTGATTAGATTTGGCTCTCTCCAGTGCTCTATGGAATCGGAAAGGCCTTCCCAGTAGCACAATAGGAACAGGAGGCTGAGTCTCTTTCTCCACTTTGTTTCTTTTTCACGCCTAATCACTGGTGACCCCACAGGGCTACAATCCTGTTCCCTGCAACAATGTGACATACCAAGGCTTAGTGCCTGTCAGTCAGAGGAAGGTCAATGTCCCTGAGGCCTGGCCACTGCCCCCAGCTACCATCCAGCTGGGGGATCTGAGGCCTGCCTGCTTTGGGTCTTCAATATCTACTGGTGAGTGTTCTACTTGGACTCAGTCTAATCCTGGGGTACCAGGCCTGCAAATGCTTATCTCTCTCAGACACCACACCTTTCCCCCTGCCGCTCTGAAGCACCAGTATCCCTGTAGAGTTACCTCTGGTTTCCTCTGGCAGTGCACAGAGTTAGGGGGTGTGTGTTTCTCCAAGATTAGACCCCACTGTGATCACTCTATTATTGCTGGGTCTTTGTGGGAAGTGCCCCTGCACAGCTCCACTGCCAGTGGCAAAGCAAGATAATTGTGGCTGTAGGAGCAGCTCTGAGAGCATGCTGTACATGGATCTGGCAGCAGGGTGGAGTACGCTACCTGTGATTCTGGCAGTATACAGGGGCTGGTGACTTCAGCAAGGAGAACACTATTCCACTGGTGATTCTTGTCAGGTGGGCACCTGGCATGGAGGCAGGGCAGGTGCGGTGCCCAGTTTCAGCATTCTTCAGATGAGCGGGGCACAGCACGTGGCCTTGGCAGTCTGGGTGGGTGGAGTGTCACACCTGGCTCGGTGGTCTCTCTCCAGGTGGGGTGCAGCTCGGAGGCAGGGAGAGCACCCAGGGCACAGCACAGCTTAGAGACAGGGAGGGAATGGAGGACTGACCAGGTGGGGTGCGGGGCACTAGGTCAGGCAGGCTCAGATGGGGGGGCGCTGCTCATGAGCCTTCTCCCTCATTCCCTGCAGGGGATAGGGATCTGGTTTGTCCAGTGATGGGGGAGGGTGGACTGAAAGTTCAGAATCACAGGGAAAATGTTAGTTTAATTTTTCTGCCTCTCAAGAGAATGTTCAGAGTCACCGCAGGGTTTCTCCTGAGGAACTAGTTCCCACTTCTTATTGCTCTCACCTGTGGGTTGAGACAAGAGATCCTCAGTTTACTACTCACCTGTGGAAATCCCACAGGAGCAAACAAAGAGGTAAAGGAAAAGGAAAAAAGAACCCGGAGCTTTCTTGGGGGAAAGTTTGGACATTTTTACTTTCAGTTGAGTTTTGTACCTGAAGATTGTTGTCCTGTAATCACAGCTTGCCTCAGTAGGGGTGACCTGCAGTTATCTCTCTTCTCTCTCTGCTGGGCTTCCTGACTTCAGCTCAATTGGATACCCTGTGGACATTATCCTTCTCTCTGGACAGGAGCCTATGTCAGAGGCTGCTTCCAGTCTGCCATCTTGCTCTTCCCTGGAAAAAACTTCTGATAATATCCATCATTCTTTCATGATAAAAACACTCAAGAAAATAGGCTTAAGTGGGACATCTTTTAAACTGAGAGAGGCCATCTACAGCAATGCACAGCCAATATTGTATTGAATGGAGTAAAATTAAAAGCATTTCCACTTAAATCTCAAACTAGACAAGGACGTCCACTGTCACCACTGCTATTAAACATAATGTGGGAAGATTCAGCCTTTGTAATCAGGCAAGAGAGCAAAATCAAAGATATTCAAATGAAGATATAAGAAGTCAAACTCTCACTCTTTGTGGATGACAGGACATTATACCTAGAAAACCCCAGAGACTCAACTACAAAGCACTTAGAAGTGAGTGATCAAGGACTATAGCAGTGTCCCAGTATAGAAAATCAATACCCACAAATCAGTTTACTTCATATATGATAACAATGGTCAAGTCAAGAATAAAATCACAGATTCTATTTATTTTGCAATAGTGCTAAAGAAGATGAAATACCTGGTAATGTATCTAACCGAGAGCCTAAAAGATTTCTATAATTAAAACTATGAAACACTGAGAAAATAAATAGTAGAAGACGTTAACAGATGGAAGAAAAAAACATGCTCATGGCTGAGAATAATCAACAGTGTGAAAATTTCCATATTACCCAAGCAATTTTCAGATTTAATACTATCCCCATCAAAGCACCAATGTCATACTTTTAAGAACTTGAAATAATATTGTTTCTTCTCATATGGACCCAGAAAATCTTCAATATGCAATACAATTCTTACAAATAAAAACAAATCTGCATGAACCACATTACCACAATTCAGGTTATACTACAAGTCTACAGTGATCAAAACCTCATGCTTCTGGCACAAAAATAGAGATACAGAACCATGGAATAGCGTAGATAAACCAAGATACATATCACTATTCAATCTTTGATAAGACTAACAAAAGCATTCACAGGGGAAAGACTCCCTATTTAACAAATGGTGCTGTGAGAATTGGTTAGCCACGTGTAGAAGACTGAAAGTGGACCCACACATCTCACTATTGGCAAGCATTGATTCTCACTGGATAAAAGATTTAAATTTAAGACACAAAACAGTAAAACTTCTGGTAGAAAGTGTGTGTTTGAAAATATTTGCCTGGGAAAATATTTTAGGAAGAATACACCCCCTGGCAATTGCAGCAACACCAAAAATAACTAACTGGGGTTTTATCAAGCTAAAGAGCTTCTGCACAGCTAAGGGTACAAAAAAAAAAAAAACAGACAGCCTTCAGATAAAAGAAGATTTTTGCATATTATGAATCTGACAAATGCCTGATAACCACAATCTACAAAGAACTCAAATTCATCAACAAGAAAAGAACAAACAATTTCTATGTGGGCAAGAACATGAACAGAAACTTCTTTGAAGATAATAGATGATAGATGAATGGTTAACAAATACATGAAAAAACTGCTCATCCTCTTTAATCATCAGACAAATGTAAATGAACACTACTCTGAGCATTGCCTAACACCAGTAAGGTTAGCCCACATCACAAAGTCTCAAAACTGCACATGCTGGTGTGGATGAGGAGAGAAGAGAACCCAGCTACACTGTGGGCTGGATTACAAATTAATACAACTTTTATGGAAAGAAGTATGGAGAACTCTCAAAGAACTAAAATTTCACCTTCCATCTGTTCTCACAATTCCATTTCTAGATATATACTCAGAAGCACAAAATCATTTACCCCCAAAGACATTTGCACCAGAATAGTTATTGCAGATCAATTCATAATTTCCCAGTGGTGAAAGCAACCCACATGCCCATCAAGCCATGAATGGATTAACAAATTGTGGTTTTGCATACTATAGAATACTATTCAGCTACAAGAAAAGATGGAGACTTTACATCTTTTATGTTTACCTAGATGAAGTTGAAACACAGTATCTGAAGAACGGAAAAAATATACATTCAGTGTATCGATACTAATATGAAACCAATTTACAAACAATTGCGCATCCACACAAATGATATACAAATGCAGTCTAGCAAAGGGAGGGGAGGAGGGAGGGGTAGCAACTAATGGGAAGAGGGAGCCGTCTGGGAAGAATTTTACCTAATATGCACAATACAAGGATGTTCAACATGCCCTTTTGGTGAAGGGCTCTTCTACAACTTGAACTTTACCTTGGAAGTGAGAACAATGCAACCTAAAAATCTGTTGCCTCATATTAATTTGAAATAAGAAAACTCAAAAAATTTCAAAAAATATCATTGTAACAGGAAAATGATCCATGTTGAAATACTAAATAAAATATGGCCATAGCCTGTAGTTCCTATTTTGACCTTTATTAGAAATCCACCAACTGCACAATTCTTCAATTGGCTGACTAGTCATAAATGTGCAGCCTGCTCATGATCCATCCCTGAATTGACTTCCCATATGCAGAGTGAACTTATCAGGATAAGATAATGCAGACAAGGTAAGAAAAATAGTAGGAAGGAAAGGGAATGCATGGTAAAGAACTATTTCAGTCTCAAACTATTTTTTTCTTTTTTTTTATTGAGTCCTAAACACATACATCATGTATACATTAGTGCATGTATGGGGTACAATGTGCTGATTTTAAATACAATTTGAAATGCTTACATCAAACTATTTAATATAGCATTCACCTCATTTACTTAATTATTGTGTTAAGACATTTACACTCTATATTTAATAGAATTGACACGTACACTTGTTATATGAATGAAACATTTTTAACTTCCAGTCAACAAAACAAAGCCAATTTTTTTTATTAAATCATAGCTGTGTACAATAATGCAATCATGAGGTACAATGTGCTGTTTTTATATACAGTTTGAATATGAAAGTCTGAACACAATAACAAAGCCAATTTTTTAAAGAATATTAATGTTTTGTTTCAAATTTTTATAAAACTAAATCCATAGTTTTCTCTCTGGGACAATCCTGCAGGTACAAAGAATTAGTGGCTACCTACAGGCTATGATATAAAGGGTGGAAAAGACTCTCTTCCCCCCAGGCCTTCTCATCCTGTTTTTCTACCAGGTCTGAAAGTTACACTTTGGGGATATCTGTGACTTAATTTATAAGATAAATATCTTTAAAGTAGACTTTCTAAAGGGAAGACTTTGAAATCATAGGAATATTGAGCTAATGGTGCACCCATTCCCTCATTTTACAGATGGAGAAACTAAAGCCCAAAGACAAAAAGTAAATTTTCCAGTGCCCTTCCAAATAAACATATTGGTTGTGAAGAAGAATAATATGCTAATGAAAATTTTAGCCACTCTCAAGAGCATAGCAAAAATCAATAATATCATTAGTTCCCCAAAATTTATCTGATTATCTAGTTTTTATGTTAAAGAATAAATATATTCTTAAAGGAGAAAAGCCAAGACAAAGAAGAAAAGAAAAAACAAGGATCCTATTTTTGAGTATACTGGTTAGAAAGATAATCTGGAATCATATAACGCAATCTCAGGAGAAGAATATAGCAGCAAGAGAATAAGATAGGAGGTGTAGATCAGGGAACAAGAGAAATAGAAGTTAATAGAAATAATCATTGCCAGCTTTACAATGTTGCTTAGCTTCCCAAATCCAGATAAAGGGGTAGGAGCTAAATATATGATTTTCCAGTATGAAAAAAAAAAAAAAAGTTTTAAGAATTTAAAGATGCAAAGAAGAGTCTTAGGGTAATGTGTAGAGAAGGGGCAGTAATTCCGCTATTTTTATTGTGAAACTTATTTATTCCCTTCTATGTGCCCTTTCTCTTTGGCCACCTTCATTATGTAGCCAAGTTCACACTTCGATTTTTCACATTTGCATTTTATCTACAAACATGAAAACACACACAAAAAGAAAAAAATTCTAAAATTTGTTGGGGTAAATTAAGGTCAATGTTTTCAGCATTAACTCTGAATGTCCTTGTTTATTTAAAGTTCAGTCAAACCTCTATGATACAATTTAAATGCAGGTTTGACTGGCTAGGAAATGTTATTTAAAATCACCAGAAGACATATATCAAAGGACAATAAAAATGCATCCCATATTTGACTTAATGATGCTTTGAATTAAAGCAAAAAAAGAACATATGTCAAATCTTTAATCCATTGATTATACAAGTTCAGTTTAAAGCTAACCTGCTATAGCTTTACATGAATCCATAGCCTAATATATAATACATAAAAGAAACTACCTGTTTGTAATAAAAATATCTATTTGACTTCAAAGGCATTCTAGGTTTCTAGGCCTAATTTTTTTTTTTTTTTTTTTTTTTTTTTTTTTGAGACAGAGTCTCCCTTTATCACCCTAGGTAGCTCACAGCAGCCTCAAACTCTTGGGCTCAATTGATTCTCTAATGCCTGGATATTTTTAGAGATGGGGTCTTGCTCTTGCTCAGGCTAAAGTCTCCAACCTGTGAACTCAGGCAGTTCACCAGCCTCAGCCTCACAGAGTGCTAGGATTACAGGTGAGAGCCACCATGTCCAGTCTCTAGGCCTAATTTTGTGCATTGTGTTTATAGATTTAACACTTTTTATTCATTTGGAGAAAATATCTTTACATTCTTCTGTCTAGCCTTCAGGTAACTTAAACAGGGGCCTGCACCATTTTTTCTCTGTGTGGTGACAATTAGAATTTCCCTTTCAGTCTTTTAGTTTTTCTCATAGTACTCTTAATTGAGCTGCCTCTACTCATCTTCCCCACTCTCACCGCTACTCACACATCTAAAAGATTGTTACCTTCTCTTCTCATTGTATATAACACTTCATTTATTTTACCCAATCCAGAGACTTCTGCTACCACTTCTTTGCAGTCACCTCTTACGTATGTGGCACTCAATTATAGTCTAAACTCCAGATTCATGCTTCCCTTTGTGGGTTTCACATCTCCAACTGGATATCATATTACCATATGTATCCTTTGTATATAAATACTTCTTAAACTATACTTACCTGACTTACCTTCTTGTATAGATGGTAAGTACTGCTCTCCTAGTCACTCAGGTGTGAACACTTCAGACACTCTACCAGTGGTTCTCAACCTTCCTAATGCTGCAGCCCTTTAACACAATTCCTGTGGGTTGCGACCTACAGGTTGAGAACTGCTGATAGACTTCTTTCACTCCCTGGCCATTCACATGCAGTCAATTTCTAAGTGCTCTTGATTCTATTTCTTTAATACCTCTTACATTTATCCCCTCCTTTCTGTTTCCAGTGCCAACCAATGCTCTGGTTAATGCTCTCATTACTCTTCTTCCTGGGTTACTTTAATAATCTTTTAATTAGCCTCTCACTATTTATCTTTCTTTACTGCACTATATGCTATACTCACTATCAAAGAAGCTTCCTTGAGAGGCAACTGTGACCAGTCATTACCATGCTCAAAAACTTTTAACACTCCTCCTATTGCCAGCAAACCAAGTGCTAACTATGGCACATAAAATCTTCTATCATACAGTGTCAAAATTCATCTATAATGATTCTTCTATAATAAACCTGTGTTACAATGACACTAGAATCTTGGCTTATTGAAAATAACCTGTGGAGGAGGAGTAGCCAAGATGGAAAGCTAGAAGCAGCCTGCACATGCCACTCTTTTGGAAAGAATTGAAGGTGATAAGTGAATATCCACCTTCAGATCAACCATCTAAGAAAAAGCACTGTGACTCAAAAGAGAGGTGACAGGAGGTTCTCAAAGTGAAGAAGAAGAAAGAGATGTGAACTTCTCTCTGATTTGGAAGTACGTAAGGAAGATGAGTGCACAGAAGGGGAAGGCACAGAGAGAAGAAACCCAGGGCTCAACATCCTCCCTATAATCATTGCTACCTAAAGTTAGTGCCACTTAAAAATCCAGAGCCCTGCCTCTACTCTGGGGTGAAATCCATTGCTGCTGCCTCTCCAATCACCCCTGCCTATCTGGGTGGGAGAGGGAATAAAGAAGCTGGACACTGTCATGAGTCCTACAGACGGGAGCAGTGCAACTCCACTGCTGCTAAGGGATCTTAGCAGGGGGAAGGGGGGGAATGACAATCATTACTGCCTGTGGATAGGACTGTGCTCAAGCCTGCACCCAGCCAACAAACACCAGCACAAATGATCAAAATGAGGAAGCTCTCAAACTGGTGTGGACTGTCAATTCTCATTGCCATTAGGCCTAGTTAGGGCTATGCTCAAACCACAATGGCTGACAAATGCTGACACACACAAGTTTAATCCAGGCAACTCTCAGGCTGGTGTGAACTGACAATCACCACCACGTGGGCACAGGCAGGCCTAATCTTGAGCTGCAAAAGCCAATAAACACTGATGTCCACAGGTGTAATGCAAACACCTCTCAATACATTACAAGTTGATAATCACCGTCACCTGTACATGTGAGAAGAGCTGTGTTTAATCCAGCACTTCGCTGACAAACACTGCCATCTGTGGATCGTCCATGGATTTGTATGGGACAACCCTCAAGCTGGTGCAGGCCATCAATAACCACCAATGGAGAACACATATGAGATTACACTGAAGCCAAAAGGAGCAAAAAATGCAGGCACATATAAATCTGAGAAGGGCAACTCCTAAGTCAGCATGGGAAGGAAATTGTCATCAATTATGACCATAGTTATACTCAAGCTAATACAGGCTGACAATGGCCATTCCCACAGAACTGAGTGCTTTGCAAGTTTATCTGTCTTGAACAGAGAAGAGATTTCAAATGAGAAGAAACCAGAATAAGAGCTCTGGCAACATAAAAAAAATCAAGTTGTTTCAATACCCCCAAAGTAACATAGTAGGTCCACAGCAATTGATCCCACTTAAAGGAAATTGTTAAAATGTCAGATATGTAAATCAGAATACAGATGGCAAATAAGATGAATGGGATTGAAGAGAATGCTGAAAATCAACAGAAAAAAGCAAAGAAAAATGTTTCAGAACATGAAGAAAAAAATTAAAACTAGCTAAAGAGGTATACAACAGAACTTAAAAAATGAAAGCATAATTTAGGAAAATTCCAAATACAGCAGAAAGGTTCAGCAACATGCTGGACAGTACAGAATAAATAATTTATAACTTGAAGACAAGGTTTTGAAACTAACGCAGTCAAAGGTGCAGGAAAAAAGAATAAAGAAAAAGGAACAATAACCCTGAGAAGTTTGAGACAATGTAAAATGGACCAGTAAAAGAATTTTAAGTATCACTGAGGGAGAATAAGAATAAACAATAAGCAAAGAAAACTCATTTAAGTATTATAGAAAACTTCCCTAATATCACCAGAAATTCAGACATCCACATACAACATGGTCATTGAACACTGAGAAGAGTCATAGCGAACAGAACATCTCAAGACACATGGTTACCAACTGGACAAAATCAAAATGAAATATAAAATTCTACAAATAGCAAAATCACAGCAGCAACTAGATTACAAAGAAAAACTTATCAGGGAAACGGCAAATTTCTCAGCAGAGACCTTATAAGCCAGACGGGATTTGGGTCCATTTTTAGTTTTCTTAAATACAGCAAATCCCAGCCAAGAATTTTGTATACAACAAAAGTACATTTCATAAATGATGGTGAAATAAATACTCTTCCAGATAAGCAAACTTAAGGTAATTTATCATTACTAAACCTGCCCTACAGGAAATAGCCAAAGCTTCATTATACACAGAGCAGCACAATAGATAACCACCAGTGTAAAAACATCCAAAAGTTAAAGCTCACAGATCTAATAAAATAATAGCAGAAGAGAAAAAATGAAACAAGGTAAAACCAAACATGATGAACAGAACTCTATCCCACATTATCAATGCTAATACTGAACATGAACAGTCTTAAAGACCCATTTAAAAGACATAGACTGGCTAAATGGAGAAAATATCTCAAGCCACAGATGTGCTGTCTGAAAAAAAAAAACACATCTACCTGACATAGATTTTCACATATGTGAGGTAAAAAGATGGAAAAAAATACTTCGCACAAATGAAAACCAGTATAAATCAGGTGCAGCCGTTCTCTTATCAGATAAAACAGTCTTTATTTTTATTTTTTATTTTTCATTGTTAAATCATAGCTGTCTACATTAGTGCAATCGCCTATACCCATTCTAAGATGCACCATAGATGTGGCCCCACTCATTACCCTCCCTCCCCCCAAACCTCCCCCCTCCCTTACCCTTCCTTGGCCCTTTCCCCATAGTCTTGTGCTATAGTTGGGTTATACCCTTCATGTAAAAGCTATAATTTACCTTCATAGTAGGGCTGAGTACATTGGATACTTTTTCTTCCATTCCTGAGATACTTTGCTAAGAAGAATATGTTCCAGCTCCATCCATGTAAACATGAAAGAGGTAAAGTCTCCATCTTTCTTTAAG
>CAUYPK010163594.1:0-24612 GCA_963574355.1 Loris lydekkerianus
AGCACATTGTACCCCATAATTGCATTAATGTACACAGTTAAGATTTAATTTAAGAATACATACCGGAAGATCATTTTGAAAGGAATTTCATACTGTGTCTCAAGCTAAGCCTAGTACAGTCTCATATAATTTTGACTGGAAAATGTATTGAATTTCCTTAAAGTAGATATAAAAAAAATAAGTATGGCAGGAAAATGTAATTCTATGTAAATAAAAGATAAAGTTGATACAAGAAAAGTCAGAACTTTTGGGAGAAAAAATACCTCTCCCTAAATTATATGTGGAAAAAAAAGTAACTCCTGAATTTTATTTCCTCCATTTGTAACAGTCTAAATGGAATTGAATCTATTTCTACTTTTGTGACATTGATTAGTCCTCCCTTTTACTCACCTTTTTCTACCTCTTTTAAAAATATCTCCCACCTGCCTCTACCTATCTGAGGATTTTTGCAGAACTAACTAAAATAATCATTCTGGAAAACAAATTCCATTTTTTTTTTTTTTTTTTTTTTTTGTGAATAAAAGAAGGGGTATACCTATAAATGCCCACAAGCATATCTACCCAAGAATTTTCATCGGCAAGCTTTCTTCTCACTCTCAGGAGGCTGGTGTTTATCAGCAAACACATCTGTAACTACTGATGAGTTTAGATCTCCTGATAAACCTAAAGATCTTCCTACTCACCATGTTCACTACACATAAATAGTTGCCTGCCCAATTTAGAATAATACTCTGACTTCCTTATTCTTCACCACTCTATTGGTTTTATTCTTTCTATGGGTATTTATACATTTTAATTATTATGGGCTCCATGAGATTGCTCTCAATTCCACTCTATTTTGATATCTATCTATTCATGTTTGATTTAAAATGATATAACCTTAACTCTCCAATCCTCATCTTTGATTTACGGTGATATAACCTTAAGTCTCCAATCCTTATCTTCTCTATTTGGGATTTGAAATCGCTATGCTTATGTTCCCTTAAGGACATGGTTACTCCACTCAAAGCCCATAGAGAGTAAGAAAAGAGAAATAACTCGAGGCATATCAAGTGAGAAAGGATTTTTAATAGGAAATTCAATGCCTCACAGTATACCATCTGTGTGCAGTAGATTAGATTATTGTTGCCAACTGTTCACTCCTTCTTTGTTTTAGATTCTACATCTAAGCTCTATGTCATGTGACATTGAAGTGTCTCCCAATAGAACAGGCAGAAAATATGCCCTCACTTCATCCACTTTCACCAAAGAAATGTGATACAATGCCAGTTCTGAGTAGATGCTTTAAGAAGAAGCTTGCATTTCCATTCACTCTCTTGTGCTCCTGCCATCCATCATGGGGAAAGCATGCCCTGAGGCATTGCTGCTACTTTAGACTTGATCTCAGAAAAATAGGTCTATGAAGCATAATTGAACCTGATCTTCTGCCTGAAAAAGAGCTGCCAGAGCCAACTCACAGATGCATGAGAAAGAAATTAACGTTGTAGGCAACTGAAATTTGGAGCAAAGGTTGACTAATAAATTACAATTTTAAGAATAGATCGGAATGTCACACCACAGGACCAAGTAACCAAGGGAAGGCTCCCAGAATCTACCACACAGAATTTTCTTTATAACCAGCTGACCAAAAAGTAGTAACAGGCCTATGATCAGCTATGAGGAACATTTTTCTTTTATTCTGAAATGTTATTTTCCCTGTTAATTTGATAATACTGTGAAAGAAGGGAATGATCCTAAACATCAACTGATTATAATCCAACAAAGAGTCTGCTTTAAAAATCATTTAAGAAAAAAAATGGGTTATTGTAAAAAAAGAAGGCAAATAAATTGAAAAGAAGAACTATAGTCAACAAATTTTAAGCAATGAAAGAAATATAATCTAATGCAAATAAAGAATATTATTGGTTTAGAATCTATCTGTCTATCTATCTAGTGTCTATCATCTATCCTTCCCCAGTATTAGATATGAAGAAATTATGAATGTTCATCTGTATTAATTTAGGTCATCTTTTAAAAGATTAAAGTGACATTTATAAAACAATACCTAAAATAAAACATCGTCAGTGGAATGATATCTATTAAAAAAACAAACAAACGAACAAACTTGCTTTAATATAGTTTGACAATGTTTTAAAACTATTTAGAGGCTTAAGTTAGTAGTCACATTTCCGAGAATTTCTCTTAAACGGATAGCAAGAATTTTAAATAAAAGTTCTTATACAAGAGTGCTCATACAAGGCAAACTGCGACGCTGAAAATTTTGGAACACCACTAGAAAGCCAACAAGAGAGGACTGGTAAAATAAATTCTTCATGCATTCAATTCAACAATATCAGAAGGCTTTAAAAGCAACTTTATGAAAAATGCATATTTCGTAACCACAATTCCGGTACTTGATACTTGAATCAGTACTCAACCATATATTGTCTGTGAGGCAAAGACCAAATTACTTATTCTCTTAAAGACCTAATTTTATTATCTTTACCATTATTATTATTTTGAGACAGAGTTGTACTACGTCACCCTCGGTAGAGGCTGTGGTGTCACAGCTTGGGCTTAAGTGATTCTCTTGCCTTAGACTCCCAGTAGCTGAGACTACAGGCACCCACCACAACATCCAGCTTTTTGTTGTTGTTGTTGCAGTTGTCATTGTTGTTTTAGCAGGCTCTGGCCAGGTTTGAACCCACCAGCCCTGGTGCATGTGGCCGGCGCCCTAACCACTGAGCTATGGGGGCCGAGCCTAATTTTCTTATCTTTAAAAAGAAGATATTACTTACTCCTAATTGTTTACTGTGAAGATTATTGAAATGTGACTGTAAATTATTAGATTAGAATCTGTTACTCAGAAATGTATGGCTATTTTATCATGATGAAACTATAAACTCTACAATGTTAGGATTATATTGTATGGCATGTAAAAATGTGTAAAATCTATTTTATGGAGCAGTATATGTGATATAATTTCAATTATGATGCAAATATATAGGAAAATGCATAGAAAATATGATGGAAATTAAATAATTTATGTGCACTCTTTTTTTACACATATACATTTTTACATATACACAAAAATGTATATATACATACATAAACATATAATTTTGGTAGTTTTCCAAAATAACCATTTATTTCATTCATTGTCAGAACAAATTATAATTTATTAGTCTCAGCAAACAAATTATACAGGCCATGACCTAGGCAATCAATTTGTTATTCTATTTAGAAATACGTTGTCATCAAACATATCAAAGCATGTGTTTTTAAGACTCTTTAAAACAATAGAGTGAACATCTTATTCATTCATAGAGGTTTTAAGAAGCAAGAGATTTCATGTTGGTTGATGATGATTCTGTATTTACAACTCCATATATCTTGTTAATGTATAGAAAAAAATTAACCAAACATAAATATTCCACAGGGACTCAAGAAAGACAGGGCAAAATCTGCAGAAAGGAAATTAGAATTAAAAAAGCTTGAAGAAAAATGTATCTTCATACACCATTATGCTATTATTTGGAGAGAGCTAGCTGATCATTGTGATTAATTTAGTGAAACAAAGCAAGGTGAAAAATGCTGCAATCGTATTGAGACTGGCCTGGTATATAAAGTAAACTCTGCTTACTGTTCATGGCAACCAATCAGCTCGTGTAGATGACTAGCTCATGAAGTCAGTTGCAAGCACATGCATATGTACACACACACACTCACATGAATGTACATACTCAAGTTCTTATTATTTGACTTGAGGTTCTAAACAAGGCTGTATGCACTTTTCAAATACGAGTTTTTCATATATCCATTTTTTCATCCCCCTCACACATACAATAAGTATTGTTTCCTCAATGTTGAAGACACTTACGAAGTCCTCAGCGCTTCTGCTATTTTATGGAATTTCTGGTTCGAGGACAACTGGGTAAAGATGAGAACAACTAACTTCTGTGTTGTTTTGGGGAACTCCGAATCTATGGACCACGAGATAGATTTAATGGGTTACTGTATATATCTATGTGTACCATGGTCCTTCCACTTAAAATAGCCAACATCAACCTGCTTTCTAATATGTATACTTTTAAATTTTTTTCTAATACCATTTTTTTTCTTTTTCTTTCCCCTTTTTCCTCTGGAATCCACTTAATTGGCAGAATTAGTTCCTTTATTTTCAGGCTGTCAGGTCATGTTCTGTGAGCAAGTTAAACACATATAATCACTAGACTAGCACTGTGAATCAGGTGAAATATTTTTTCCAGGAGGCAGATTTTAATTATGATTCTATTTAAAGGATGTCACTAACAGGGTAAAATTTACATTCACTATTCTTCCCTAAAATAATAGAAAATTTAAGGGTTCTTTTGTGCTTAAATGTATTCTTATTTCCCTTGAAAGACTGATAATCCTTACAATAATACTCATATTATTTTGTTGAAAATGACTATTAGTATTTAATCTCCAGTAGATGAGTTGTTATGATTATGACTAAATGATATTATTTAAAATTCATAACTTCCACTCACTATGGGTACATGGACAAGCAATGCCATATGCATTCTCCAAGATAGGATTAGCAAGTACTGAATCAAAGTCATCCCTCCTCCTTCCAAATTAACTCAATTTAACACTATCAGAGATCTGAAATGCTAGATTTCAGCTAAAGCTGAAATGTCAGTTTCTCTGTGAATGATCATTTGCATGCCATACTAGTGAATGCAGAACATACAGAACCAATAGCAGCACTATCTTCAAATTTGCCCACACTTCATTAATAGAGACTTTTGACCACAAATTAACAGCAATTTTGATAATAGTTAATTGATATAGACCCAGAAACTCTTTTAAGCACACCTCAGTGTTTTGAGTCGCTAATATCATTATTGCCAGCATACAAACTAGGAAACCAAGACTAACTAAATTGTTTAAGATCACCCAGGTGGTGATAGAAGGAGTGTATAAAATCTTTCCTTCTGTACAAGTTTCTACGTGCATTGCATGTAACACACAAGAATAAACCCTAATGAGGTAAATAAAAGAAAGGGACAAATATAGGGTGACCAACTGTCCTGGGGTTTTGTGACAGAAGTTTCATAGGTTGTGTAACTTTTATCCCTAAGAACAGTTCCTAAATAAACTGGGATAAATTAGTCACCTTACAATAAACTAAAAAGCATAATACATAGTCAAAGCAATGTTTGACTCATAGTACATATTATGTTTCATTGATTAATAATCAATCTGGGAAGTAAATCTCAAAACTTCAAAGCAACTTTTTAGCTCATGGTTTTATAGAACAGTGATTTTCGTTGATCTCAGGTAGACAATTCTGCTGGGTTTGGTAGGGCTTACTTATGTGACAGAAGCTAGTTGGACTTACTCATATATCTGATGGTAAGTGCTAGGTGTTGCCTGCAATATAGGGGTGACAGGAATATACATTTATCAAGCTAGTTTAGGCCAATTCATATGGCAACAGTCTGAGTCTGCAGAACAGCAAAGTACACTCTCAGATCTCCTTCGTCAATTCGTTTTCTCACTCCCTAAAGATCATTTCACAATGTCTTATCATTCTTTCTACCTCTCAGGTGGTACCTTGTTACTGGTTGTATCCAAGAAAAATGGAAGTAATAAGAATAAAGTATTCTCATTCTTCTTCTATCAAACTTTTCACTATTATGGTTCTTAATATTGGTAGAATGGATGAGAAGTCTATAAATCTAATGCCAACCACTTCTTGTATTGAATGTACTCACACCTCCCCGTAAAAAAGCATTGCCCTAGCTATGGATTGAAAAATTCAACATTATTATGGTGGGGATTCACCCCAAACTTATCTACAGATTCAACACAATAATAAACAAAATTTTAGCGGGCTTTTGTATGTAAATTAATGAGATGATTCTAAAATTTATACGGAAACACAAAGATCTAGAATAAGCCAAACAGTCTTGGAAAAGAAGAAATTTGGAAGACTTACACTTCCAATTTTAAAATTTATTATAAAGCCACAGTAATTGAGGAAATGTAGTACTGACACATTGACAAGCATGTAGACCAGTGGAACAAAATTAAAATTCAGAAATAAGTCCTTATATTTATGAATAATTGATTATTGACCAAAGTATCAAGGTGATTAAGTTCAGAAAGGACAATCTTTTCAGCAAATGATTATTAAGGTAATTCAACAACTACATGTAAAAGATGAATTTTGATCCTACTTTTATATCACACCAAAAATTAACTCAAAATGGATATTAGATCTAAATATAAAGGTGAAAACTATCAAATTTATAGATGAGAACATAGGAAAAAAAATCCTTGTGAACTTCAGTAAGGCCAAGAATTCTTAGATAAAATCTGTAAAATAGAAAATGATAAATTAGACATAATTTTTAAAAACTTTGGGGCTTCAAATCCCACTATTAAGAAAAACAAAAAATTGGGGGGAACAAATGGAAGCTAGAACTCTAACACATTGCTGTTAGAAATGTGAAATAGTTAAACCACTTTGGACAATAGTTTGAAACTTCTTAAAATGTTAATGTTAAACTTACCATTGAACTCAACTATTCCACTCCTGGGTATCCACCAATGAGAGGTGAAAAGTTAGTCTTCACAAGACCTGCATACTAATGACTTATCTATTGATGGACATTTAGGTTGCTTCCAGTTTGCAGCCGTTATGAATAATGTCAAGGCCCAGCTGGGCAGAGGAGACTGAGAGCCTCACACAGGTCTCAGAGACCCCTCTGGTTGCCCACCGGCCAAGCAGCCTCGGAAGTTCCTGATGATGTGGCAGGGAGGGAAGGGGTCCCAGGAGAGAGAGAAAGGACAGCTTTCACAGAGCAGGCAGCTATGGAAGGCAGTGCATTCTGCATACTTACAAGGGGCAGTATTAGACCTTCCCAGATGAGTCTCTCCCAGCCACGAGATGGCCACTTTCTTGAGAGATGTTTTCCTGAAAATCTAGGCAAAATATGTGGGTGCACATTATACATGGGAGCACATTTTATACAGCAAAATACAGTAAGTCACATCCTTGAACAACAAAATGCATACATTTAATCCAGTGTCTCCTCTTTAGAAGTAAGAATCTTGTATTCTGCCTTGGTGAAATTCAGATGATGGTTCCAATTTACCAACTACATTTTGGAAGAAGCTCCATACCATGACTTACTACTCTCTATGAAAAATAAGTCCCTGACTTTTCTGCCATATTCCTGAACACACGGAACTAATACAAATGATAATACATCCTCGCTAGATAGGTCATGAGCAAATTCGACAGCAGCACTCATGGGTTTTTTTTTCTTCAGCCCACAACTGCTAGGCTGATTTCTTCTCTAATTTGCTCCAATTCATGGTCGTACTGATCACACTTATGGACTGGAATGGAAGTACACCCATGCATTTCCTAACATACCATCAGCAGCACAATATAATGAGAATCCCCCCAAAGAGATAAATTCTTTGTCTCATAAAATGACACAGACACAATGATGTAGTTCCACAAAATTAAGGTTCATATAAACCTGAGTTTAACACTCAGCTCTGTCATGGGTTTGCTGTGTGTGTTAAATGTAATTATCTCCATTTTGCTATGGGTAAACTGAGATTCAACAAGATCAAGGAAGGTACTTTGCTAATACACACAGCAAACTCGTGACAGAGCTGAGAGTTAAACTCAGGTTTGTATGAACCTTAATTTCAGGGATATTTATCTCTAAATAAAAACTCTCTCTCTCTCTGCTGTCTTTTACATCTATCTATTTCTACCCATCTATTGAGTCTTGCTAGGTGAAAGTCATTTAATAACTAATTTTAATAAATTAAAAATACAGATATTTCTACTGGATTTTTTTTTTTTTTTTTTTGCAGCTTCTGGCTGAGCTGGGTTTGAACCCACCACCTCCATCATATGGGGTGGGCACCTTACTCCTTTGAGCCACAGGTGCCGCCCTTTCCACTGGATTTTGCAGTGAACATAGATGTTCCTCATATGCACTGTTACTACAAAGTAATAAGATACCTTTCAAATAATAAAACAGATTTCCACATGTAGAAGAGAGAATCAACCTTACCATTTTAGAGACATAGTTTGTATAAACTGGAGAGGTAATTTTACTACTCTAAGTCCTACAGGAGAACTATAAAGTAATTCTAATGTATTTTTTATGGTCTAGATATGCAAAGTTCTATATTCATAGGTACCTAAATTTTGAATTCCCCTAACCGAGTCAGGAAGTTGTGTGATAAAATTATATCAAACTATATTTCACAAACCAAAACATTATAGGTTTGACATTTATTTAAAAAATTTTCTATTCTAAACTGAGAAAGCTCTAGAGAGTGAGTTTGCCTAAAAATTATATATATTGTGGAAATAAGCTGATTGATTTGTTTACTTTCTTTTCTTTTTCTTTCTTTTTTTTTTTTTTTTTTTTTTTTGAGACAGAGTCTCAAGTTGTTGCCCTGGATAGAGTGTCATGGTGCCACAGCTCACAGCAACCTCAAATTCCTGGGCTTAAGTGATTCTCTTGCCTCAGCCTCCCAAGTAGCTGGGAACACAGGCACCCGCCACCACGCCGGGCTATTTTTTTGTTGCAGTTGTCATTGTTGTTTAGCACACCCGGGCCAGGTTCGAATCTGCCAGACCTGGTGTATGTGGCTGGTGCCGTAACCTCTGTGCTACGGGTGCTGAGATGATTTGTTTACTTTCTGAAGACTTATTGGTATCTCTATACCAAGAATCTCTGTTCTGGGATATTCAGAAAATATTGATTACTACCCAATATCCCACTTTCTTGTATTAGGCTGAACGTTCCAGAAGCAGATCCTGAGAAAAGGGCTCATATAAAAGTGGTTTTCTACAATGTATCTGAAATTGTAAGGAGAGTATGAACATGGGGTCAGTATGGGATGAGGCTTAAGTTCAAGCAAAGTTCCATGGAGGGTGACTTTGGCTAAATCCTGCAGAGGAGCTTTAGAGGTGATGTTAATCACGCTTGAGAGATGTTTCCATCATGGTTTATACTCCCCATATCAGACAGTTATTGGTTAAACATCTCCTGGCAAGGGGTAAGGAGACAATGAATTCCCAGGCACTTCTTGCTTTTTGTGCATATGAGCAAAACAGGTCCTGGCAGCTTGAAGAAAGTCCTCAAAACAAAAGCAAACCTAGTGATCCGCCATCAAATATTATTTTAATGATCTATTAGCTGACTGACAACTTGGTTACATTCCTGTTCAATGTCTTGGAAAGCAATGAAGTAGAAGCCATTTGACTCACAAAATGACTTGTAATCCATAATTAGGCTTATTCACTTTCTCAAAACCAGAACGATAATACTGAATTGTCCCTTTGTCTGGTATCCTTACAATTTTTATCACCTGAAGTAACGTTCAGGAATAGAGAAAAGTTATTTTTTTTCTTTTTCAAAGGCTGAAGAAGTTTGCGAAAGGGAAAGAGGGAAAGAAGAACCAACACATCCATCAAATGCATACCTTTCTTAGTCATATCCATTTTAAGAATAAGTATGCAGAAAAGACTGAAACAGGATTCATACCTCTCACTACTCACAATAATTAATTCATTATGGATAAAAGACTTAAACCTAAGGCATAGAATTATACGAATCCTAGAAGAAAATGTTGGAAAAAGCTGTTACGGATATTGGCCTAGGCAAACAATACAAGAAGAAAACCCCAAAAGCAATGACAGCAACAACAAAAAATGAATAAATTGGACCTGATCAAATTAAAAACCTTCTGTAAAGCCAAGAACACAATCAATACAGCTAACAGAATGGGATAAAATAGTCACATGCTATATATCTGATAAAAGACTGATAACCAGAATCTACTATGAACTCAAATAAGAATCAACCAAATGATTTCATTTAAAAAGTGGGCCAATACATGAATAGAAACTTTTCAAATGAAGATATACTAATGCCAACAAACTCATGAAAAAAATGCTCAGCATCTCAAATCATTAAAGAAATGCAAGTCAGAACCACAATGAGACATCAACTAACTCCAACAAGAATAGCCCATATTACAAATACTGGTGTAGAAGTGATGAGAAAGGAATTCTTTTTTTTTTTTTTTTTTTTTTTTTTGAGAGAGAGACTCTCACTATGTTGCCCTCAATAGAGTGTAGCCCCCAGTAGAATGCCATGGTATCACAGCTCACAGCAACCTCAAACTCTTGGGCTTAAGCGATTTCTTTTTCCTCAGCCTCCCAAGTAGCTGGGACTACAGTCACGCACCACAATGCCCAGCTACTTTTTTGTTGTAGTTGTCTTTGTTGTTTAGCAGGCCCAGGCTGGGTTCGAACTCACCAGCCCTGATCTATGTTGCTGGTGTGTTAACCACTGAGCTACGGGCTCTGAGCCAAGAAACGAGTTCTTATACACTGTTGGTAGAACTGCAAAGTAGTGCACCGTCTATGGAAAAATACATGGAGATACCTCAAAGAACTTAAAGTAGTCGTACCCTTTGATCCAGCATTCTTACTGCTGAATATGTACACGAAGGGGGAAGGGGTCACTTTCTAAAAAGAATAGTTGTACTTGAATGTTTATAGAAGCACAACTCACAATTGCAAGGATATGGGAACAACTCCAGTACCCCGGAGCATACTAATACATAAATGGATCAATAAATTGTGGTATGTGCATTCTATGGAGTACTATTTAGCCTTAAAAAATTGGTTATTTAGTATCTTTTTTGACAAATTAGATGGAACTAGAAACCACTCTATTAAGTGAGATATCATGATAATGGAGAAACAAACATATGTACTCAATGCCAAATTGGAACTAATCAATCAACACTTAGGTGCACACATGGCAGTAAATCTCAATGAAAATGAAGCTGGGGGAGAGGAAAGGAGAGAAGATGGGGAAATTCACACCTATTGGGTACAGTACACACTGAGTGAAGGGCACATTTATAACTTTGACTCAATCTGTACAAAAAGAAAGCATGTAAACAAAAATGGTGTATTCCCTAATATTCTGAAATAAAAAGTAAATAAAAGTTCTGGAGTTAAAAATTTATTGAATAAAATGAAAAATACAATATAGAACATCATCGACAGCAGAACTGATCAAGTAGAATAAAAGAATCTATAAAATCTAAGATAGGTTGTTAAAAAATGTACAGTAAGCCTTGGCGCCCGTAGCACAGTGGTTACAGCGTCAGCCACATACACCCAGGCTTGTGGGTTTGAACCCAGCCTGGGCAAACTAAACAACAATGGTAACTGCAACAGAAAAGTAACCGGGCTTTGTGGCGGGTGCCTGTAGTCCCAGCTACTTGGGAGGCTGAGGCAAGAGTTGGAGGTTGCTGTGAGCTGTGACACCACGACACACTACCCAGGGTGGCATAGTGAGACTCTGTCTCAAAAGATATATATATATATATATATATATATATATATACATACACATACATACACACACACACACACACACACACACACACACAGTAAGAGGAGACAAAATAAAGAAAACATGATAATACTATAAAGAAGGCTTATGGGATAGATAGGACAACATCATAAAAGCAATTATTTGAGTTGCAGGAGTTTAAGGGGAAAAGAGAAATAAAGAGATATCTTATTTAAAGAAATAACAGCCAAAAAATTTCAATTTGAAGAAATATATAAATATCTAAGTATAGGGAGTTCAAAGGTCCAATCAGATTCAATCAAATAAGATTAAACCAAAACAAATTATAATCAAACTGTTAAATATCAAAGACAAAAAAGGATCCTGAAGAAAATAAGAGAAAATAAGTAAGTCACATATAAGAGAGTTTCAATAAGTTTAGCTTGTTAAAATTTGTTTTCTGTAATTAAATAATCTTGGCATTGAAGTTACATTAAAATCATAGATGAATTTAGAAAGAATAGATGTCTGTACAAAACTATGAACAAGATGGAAAAAGACACAATCAATGGTTTAGATTAAGCTTCCACATTTTCCTCAGTTATACACATTGCTAATTTCTACCTCCTGTCATGGCTACCAAAAGACAAAGCAACATGCTATGATTCAATGTAAGCTTATATTGGGACATATCTTCTTACAGCTTAGCTAAAACAAAACGTAACAAAATAAAACAACCACAGGCATCCATAGAAGCATTTCTGAAAGTATAAAATGTAAACTGTTGAAGCTGTTGACTCCAGTCAGGGTAACTTACTTACTCCAAAGTAAAATAACATTTTTTAGGACCTTTATCTACTTTGAATACAAGGCTATTGGCTTTTGAATGCAGTCCTGAAAAGTCTCTGATTTTAAGTCCTTCTGTTTTTATTACCTTCTACTCTCATTTTCAAAACTATTTTTCTGTTAAATGTAAGATTATTTTTTTCTTGTATTTTTTAAGTAGAACTCTTATTGAAAAAATTTTACAGTCACATAGAGTTATAATAAACAATACAGAAAGAGCCTATACACCCTTAACCCAGATTTCTCCAATGGTAACATCTTGAAAAACTACCACACAATATCACAATCAGAAAATTGATATTGACATAATACACAGATCTTGTTCAAGTTGTCCCAATTTTACTTGTATTTGCATGTGTGTGTGTGTGTGTATTCTTGCTCCTTTTCTCTACTTCAGGCTTTAATTAAGGATTGTACATCAAGTATATGAGTATTTTATCTTAATTACAGAATCACAATTTGTTTAACAGTTTTGCGGTGGATATGATGCATCCTATGGCTCAGCATGATTTGTAACAGAGTTTAAAGTTTTAATGAATGTAAGATATATTAATAACATTAATGTATTATGGAAATTAAACTCTAGGCTGTGAATTTGTGACACGTGAGCTTACTTGGATCAAGAAAGATATTTCTATTTGTGAGAAAAGGGTTAGTTTGTCATCTGTAGATTTTAATTTATTACTGTGAGGTTTAGGTGATTGGCTTTCCAGAGTTTCTGTCTTCACATTATTCCAATGAGACATTTATGATTAATGCTACATGAAAATTACACTGGGGCAATATTTAGTCGATCTTTGTCGATAGGAAACAAAATCATAAGTCTAGCACTAGATGGAAAAACAAAATACAAGATTTCTTTTGAATAAATAGGGGGAATGTTGATGAATTTACTTACGACTACATTTTTCCTTGATGAAATTCTATTCATGTGGAATATCCATCTTTGTTTAAATTCATTCCTTCATCTTGTCATAACTACTATGTATTTATACACTGCCATTTGTGCTTAAAAATAAGTCATTGCTTACAAGGACAAGCTCTAATTTCTTGTCCTTATTTTTGAGACATTATGTGGGTTTCACTGTTTTCTAATTATGTTTGGTTCATCATGTTAGAAATGGATATGCAATCCTAAAACAGATACTGATATAAGTCAAAGAGGGTTATTTTTCAGACCAAATAGAAATGAGCAAGATGTGAACTTCATAACTAGGGGAAATGCATTATTTCTTGGCTTCTGTATCTTTTACTGTTTATCGTTGTTGTTACTGTCATTATGATTTTCATTATCTGGCATAGTTGTCAATTTGCCTTTATTTGAGAATGTTTGTTCTCCAGGAGTTCTGGGACATATTGGATAAACTTAAACTGTGACACATTTCTGAGTGTAATTTATTCTGATTTTGAATGGCTATTTGACGAAAGATAGGTGGGTTAGCATGTGGCTAAGCTAAAGCGAAGCAGAAGAGTGTGGCTACCTAAGGCTCAGAGTATGTACTTTTGTCTAAGCCCAAACAGTTGATCACTTTTTGCATGTTAAATTTGACAGCTAAACAGTGGAAGACTAGTCACCAACATCCTCAACATTCTTATTTTTTCATTCACCATGGAGTCTGATGTAGAGCAAAGTGAAGTAAAACAAGGGAGCCATAAATAAATAATGATTAACATTTCTTTGAGCTTAGCTTCTCTATCTAGATATATGCCTCAGTAAAACTTTGATACCGTTGTAGACTAAGTGTCAATTGCTATTAAATTGGTAGAAAAATACAAACTTTATTAGCTTTTGTTTCCACTTCTGTAATTAAGAGGATAGTAATATATACTTCACAGAAGTTGTAAATATGGGGGTGATTTTACTAAATAGGTAAAAGAGATAGAGAAAAAATTCCAGGTAGCGGAATTATTGGCAAATGCACATAATCATACATAAGCATATTAATCATGATCCAATGTATAGCCAATGTACATTACTATAAATTGATCATGTTAAATAATTTGGTGTTAGATAATGAAGAGCTTTGGATGTTACAAAAAAATTTTAAGAATATTAACATCACCAAGGACATTTTGAAGATTTGTTTGCTATTTAGTACTCTTTCTGCACCTTTAATTTTTTTTCTTTTCCCAAATTATGAAGTGCAATCTTGTGCTCATTTTTCCCTTGATGCTCCATCCTATCAAAACCCCTAGCACTTTTTATGCAATTCGGAGTTTAGATCTATTTCCACAGCATTTTTATATTGGAAATTTTCACAAAGGCAAATGTGGTTAGTTGTGACACTCAGGTTGAGTAAATACATCACTAGATGTAACCCTGAATGAGGCAGACTTTGAAATCAGAAGTGTTCCCATACTTATCTTGAAGGGAAAAATTCAGGGTTTCAAGTCTAGAAGCATTTTCATACCCTTCCTCTGACTATAAACTTCCAGAAGACATTTTGCCTCTTATTATTTAATGTCTTGAATGATCTCTCTTGGTAGTTCACATTCTGGGGCAATATCTACTATCACTGACTGAGTTACCAGGATAAATTCCCTGCTAGTTAGAAGTGTCAAGACTATCGCAGACATCCAATCATTAATGTACTGAGAGCCATGGTAATGGAAATACATCTAATTCTATACAAATCTCTTGGCAGAATTGGCAGCAGGAAATAAAAGGAAATATATTTTTCAACTGGCCTGTAAGATTACTAGTATATCTTACAGAGGAAGCCATTTGTTGATCCAAGTAAATTTTGAGTGCTATAGAGTGAAGATGCAGTGCTCTCTCCTCTCATACGCACAGGGTAGTAAAATAGTAATGGAGAATAATGGGGAATGGAAGGAAAAACTGGTGCATCCCAACTCAGAGAAAATATTAAATTTTGAGGTTGAGGGGATAGTGCAAGAGGTAAGACTTTCATAATAATGATCGAGACTTCGGTTACCATATCAAAGATCCCACTTTGAACTGAGTTTCATTCTCCATCCCCACAAGAGTGTGCCAAACAAAGCTTTGTTGTCTTTTTCCATGAGGGGAGCATTGTGCTCTGCTTCAAGTCCATGGGTGGCCTAAAGGACAACACAGATTCTACATGCTCTTAAGCCCACATAATCAGGTAAGTAGGAGTGTTCTACTCAACAATATATGCTTATTAAGCACTCACTCTGTACCAGGCTACTTTTCCTAGTGTTGGTAACACAGTGGTAAGGAAGATGAGATAAAAAAACAAATGAACATACTGTGTTTAAAATATAATAATTCAATTAATGTACACAGCTATTATTTAATAAAAAAATAAATAAAATATAATAATTCAGATAGTGATGAGTGCTATAGGATGCGATAGCTATGAACAGATATTTCTCCCATGGTAAAGTGAATCCTATCAGGAAACTACTTGCAGGATTATAAATCAGGAAGAAACATACTTGATGTGAGTTCCCAATATCCTTAACAGAGACAATGCGGCCGCCTATACTGAGAGCAGCAACAGTAGCACAGCATTCTTCTCTCCTTCCTTACAGGGGCATTTGGGACTTTTCTGAACAAATAGGATCTTGTTGGCATTAAGAAAGGACCTAGTTCCCTTAAGGTGTTTTTAAATGTTTTTATAAGGGGTTTCTGCTTTACTTTGGAAAAACTCACACTAACAACCAAAGTGTTTTTGTCCAAAAGAAATATTATAAACTCTAGGCTTTCTGGATTCCTAGACCAAATACCGAGTCAGAAAGGATATACCTTCAGTCGAGGAGCAAAAATTGGTATGCTTAGTCTATATGATTGTCATACTCTTTAGTTAGAAGCTCACAACGTTGAGTTATTTCTCACTTAGCCTGCATCTTGACCTCCTTTCTTTTACCTTGAGTCAAGGTCTCATATGACTTTTCTACATTTCCCACCACATCTGTTGGATTGCGTATTCTATTTATTTATTTATTGTTGTTGTTGAAGTTTTTGGCCAGGGCCAGGTTTGAACCCACCACCTCTGGTATATGGGGCTGGCGCCCTACTTCTTGTGCCACAGGCGCTGCCCAAGGATTGCCTACTTTAGCTTATCTAGGGCCAGGCTTTGCAAGAAAAGGATGAGGAACTGAGTCCTGGCTACTATACAAGGTCACTCAAAGAACATAAGACACCATGACACCCTGTTACATCTTCCACCCTTTTTTAAATTCTCCATCTATTTCCTTATACAAATATTTGTTGAATATCTATGAGTGCCATGCATGGGGCTAGAAAGGGGAAGAACATTTGTTTCCTTTTGAAAGTCATATTCAGATGACAAAGTAATTTTATGTAGTGAAGCCCAAGGGGTAAATATTCACTGTAAATATTATACCAAATGCCAGGAAATAAACACTCAAAACAATGGGCATTTACCCTCTCCATAAAAGTGGTGAAATGGCTAACTTAAGTAGTCACAGAAAATCAAAGATAAAATATGTATTACAGCTACAGCAGCAGTTTTAAATAAGCTTTCTGCCTGATAGATGGTGTGGCCTGTGTTTCAGCTATGGATGATATAGCCAATTACAAAATAATATACTTTATATCAATGATAACAAATTGGTAAGACTTTACTGAAAATTGCTTTATGAGCAACTATGTAGAGTGATAAATCATCATTACTCATCACTGAATACCATTCAAGAACACTAGCAAGCTTCCTGAGAGCTCTATGAAATTTTTCCTCTTTATAATTAACCCTCATTACAAGGTTGCAGTTTTTTTTTTTTTTTTATCTTGTTTGTTTGTTTTTTTCAGAATGATCATCAATGACACAAATGCAGCTGACAACAGCTGCGACACAGGTGTTTGATGTTTGGTTTATTGGGAATAGTTCATCACTCATGAAGTAACTAAATCATTTTTTTTACTCTACTCATTCCATTGCATTAAATAGATAAATATTCTTAGATTTATCATTTCTATGTTATTAGGGGAAATACCAAAGAAAAAGGCATTTTTCCACTGGAATAATAAAATCTGTTCTGATGTTTTAAGAAATAATGTTTTACTTTAACATTTAAAATAGCTGCTTGATATTGCTCCCACTGGTCAAATTGGGACAATTTGAACATCAAAAAGAACAATAATGGGAATGATTTACATTATATAGAATATGAAGAACACCTGAGTTCACAGTAATAACCAAAAAAAGAGATAAAGGAAAACTCTTAATTGCAGAAAAATACTAGTTAGTAAATTTAGATATAACAATGCAATTAGAGAGTCACCAATGACCTTTACAACCACTGATACAATTATTTAATTTAGATAAGAATTATCAACAGAGGCTAAAACCATTAATTGAAATGTTGTAGGAAGAGAAGAGATTAATATGTTCTCACAGTGTGAAGCCACACATTTCTTATTAATTGCAATGAGAAAAATTCCTCTATAATGAAGAGAGCTAGAAAACACCATTTCACTCCATCTTCAAACAGCATAATTATAATGGGGCAGAATAACAGTTACATGTTTTCTGATACACTGTAATGAAAACAATTACTATATTGTTTTATACACTATATTTGTAGAATTCTTATGATGCAAAGTGTAATGTGAATTAAATCACGAGGAAACATTTAGATAAATCAGAATGTAGGCCATTCTTTAAGACATCTGACCTGGACTTTAAAGGATCACCATCATGAAAGAGAAAAAGAATGGTGGGAGTTTTTTAAAATCAAAGGAAATTAGAGTCATTACAACCAAATGCAATAAGCAATCCTTAGTTAGATCTTGAAACATAAACAGAAATCTGTAAAAGAGCATTTGGGGAAATTTTGGGAAATTTGAATATGTACGCTATGTTGGCTGTAATTGTATCACTATTAAAATTCTTGGCTGTGATAATAGTATGGGCTTATGTAGGAGGATTTCTTTATTCTTAAAAGATAGAAGATGAAGTATTGATGATATAGTGTCATCATACCTACAATTTAATTTCAAGTGTTTAAGCAAATATAGGCAGATCTAGCAAATGTTTTTAAATGTTTTCACATCATCATCTTTTGATGAAAGTATTTATTATTATTATGTTGTGGCACTATCAGATTTTTGTTGGCTATAAAATTCAGTCTTAAAATATATCATCCATTTTCCATGCCATAAATGAATCATGAAATGAAAAAATATAAATAGTTTCATTTTGTATTTGAATATTAATGAGCAAATTAATCATGCCCAGTATTCCATACTAATCAAAAAACAGAAAAATTTTTGGGAAAGTAAAGAGAATGTAAACAGACTTATGGAAGTGACAGGAATACTATCTGGAGAAAAAGAAGGAAACTTGCACTGATTATCCTCATTTTTTAATGTTCCATAAAGAAAATATCCTCGTTTTTTAATGCTCTATGAAGATAAGCATTTTTGCATGCATTATTCACTACTTTATTGAACAATAATGCCACAATTAGGTGTTAAATGGATATTTAAAAGGATGAGAGGTTGTACTAAGTGCCTTTATACAAACTATGTCATTTAAGTTTATATAGCAGAGAGAAAGGAGTGAGAGAGAGAAAGAGAGAGAGAGACCCGCATTTTACACAGGGTAGAATGGAGAGTCAATTACTTGCCAAGATATACTGGATTAACAGTTTGAGTCTACTTCTATTCACTCCTATGGCTTATACATCAGATAAACTGCACTTCTAATTACCATCTAGTCTTTTCCTTTCAAAATATAGAAAATGAAGCAGAGGCATGAGCCTACCTGTATTAAAGTAGTATAAATAGTTAATTGCAGGACAAAATTGATGTCCTATTTTCTTTACCCTTGCCTACAGAGAACATACAATTCTGCCAGTATTTGCTAATAAGGAAAATTATATATTACAGAGAAAACAGCTCTGGCTTTAGAGTTAAATACACTTGGATTCAAATCTTAGTTCTGTTCTTACTGCCATACAGTTGTATTTGTTAAATGAATTACTATTTTACATATATCTCATAAGTGTTTCTTTTATTTAGATGAGCATACTGACTTTATGGCTTTATTGTAGGATTGAAAGACTCATGATTGTCCTAGTGTATCTATTAGTGTTGAGTATATCCCTTGAGGCAAAGAAAAAAAAAAAAAAAAAACAAAGCTTTTCTATTATTACTATTAAAGATATCTGAATAAAAGTATCTTGGAAAGATAAAGAGGGCAAAATATTCTTTCTGTAAAGTGATATTCCTCTAAGATTCCCCTCCTATGAGATTTTCCATTTAAATCTTCAAATTCATATCGTATAGCATTTGTACCACACGTAGCAAATGACTACTGATAACTTTGTGCCACATACAGCAAATGACTACTGGTAGCTGGATCCCTCTCTTCTGGGGCCCATGTGAAATGTATCCTCTCCATGTACTAGAAGACAAATATAAACATTTGACTACTTCTGGTTAATGTGAGTGGGCCAGGATGGTAGGTGTCAGTGTGACACACATCAGTTCACTTTATCTCCTACGTCAATTAGCACCAAAACTCTTCAGAAAGATCTTCCTTTAACAAAGACCCTTGAGTAATTGCAATGAGAAAATATCTCTTGCTAATTGTTATTGGAAATAAAATAAATCTATATTTATTGATTCTATAAAATATGTTTTTTTTTTTTTGTTTGTTTGTTTGTTTTTTAGTGGTGGGTTTTTTGATACGGTCCCAAAATTTGCCTTTAAGCTGTCAATGCCATAATTGGATCAGGGCAACTTAGGCTACTCATATTATTTTACAACTTTGTTTTTCCCTTTGAACTTCTTTATATCCTCTTTCTTGTTCATGTTCCGTTAAACTATCATCTGGTGACCTTTTCTATATAAAATAAACCAATGTCCTACTGGACAGTGGAAAAATAAATTCACCTAAATCATTAGTCACTGAATTGTTTAAGTTTATATTTTGATCATAAAACCTATTCAATATAATGTTAAGCCTATCATACTTGCAAAATATGCATCTGAGCTTTGATTACCACCTTGATAAGTATAACCAGGTATAATAACATTTCTCAAATGGAATCCATTCCAAACAAGGCAAAGAATAATCACACAATCCTATTTTTTTTTTTTTTTTTTTTTGGTTAGCAGTTCTAGTTACTCCCCCCAAGGGTGGGCTGAGGAGTGGGACCAAGCCTCGGGTGGATCTTCTGTTCTCTGTGCTCCCTGGCACAGTTGCCTCCCACCATAGACTTTGGGGCAGCCAGGTGAGGGGGTAGACTAGAGGAGTCACAGTCACAGTTCATTTGGACAGGACATCAGAGGACTTGGACATCGGCATCCCACTATGGGTGCCGATCTTCTTTACAGCCATGGCTCTGGTGGGGCTGGTGTAATTGAAGAAGCTAGAGACCCCAGCAGAACCAAAGTTGGGCTGGAAGGAGCTCAGGCCTTAGTTGAGGCTGGAGCTTATGAGGCCCTGATAGGCAGGCTCAGCCCACCTGAGTAGCCACTGGTGGTCTTCGTTTGGGTCCTCGGGTTCTGCATCTCAGACTCCTCACCCTCCAGCAGCACGTGGTAGGTGGCAGCTCAATGTCCATCAGCTCCTGGTATTAGTGCAGCTGCTGTGCAATGTTCCGCTTGGCCTGGCACAGGGCAGCCTCCAGTTGGGTCAGCTTGGTGTTGGTATCTTTAATAGCCACCCTCCCATGCTTCTTGGTATCCATGAAGGCAGCCTCCAGGGAAGGCTTATGGCCTTTGAGACCTTCATTCTCAGCCTGGAGCCAGCTGATGTTCAGGTTCGTGTCCATTTTGTGTACCACAGGTCATTCTCGTGCTTCCCAGCCAGTAACTGCAGTTCCCCATACTCGGTCTGGTACACACTCTCAGCCTCAGCCCAGCTGCGGCTGGCATTCGCCTCCTTCTGGGTATGGACATAAGTGATGCTATTATCCATGCCTAGAAAGAAGCTATTGTCCATAAACAGGACCACAGATGTGTACAAGATCTGGGACTGCAGGTCACAGATCTCCTCTTTATACAGTTGCCTCAGGAAGTCGATCTCGTCAGTCACTCATTCCAGTTGGGACTCCAACTCCACCTTGTTCATGTACGCTTCATCCACAGCCTTCTTGATGAGGACAGATTCATGCTCCATCTCTGTGCACTTACTTGTTGGTTTCCTTCTCATACTTATTCTTGAAGTCTTCCGCCAGCCCCTGCATGTTGCCAAGCTCCACCTCCAGGTTTGGCTTCTCCTGGTCCAGTGTGTCCAATTATCACCAAAGGTTGTTAATGCAGCTTTCAAACAAACTGTCCATGTTGCTCCACACCATCTTCTGCTACTGCAAGAGGCTCCACTTGGTCTCCAGCATCTTGTTCTGCTGCTCTAAGAATTGCACCTTGTCAATGAAGGAGGCAAACTTCTTGTTGAGGGTCTTGATTCCCTCCTTCTCCCGAGTGCACATGACATGGATATAGGTGTCCACCTCCATCTTGAGGGTGCTCAGCAGGCTCTGGCTCACCATGACAGCTGTGATGCCTCCCATACCACTGGCCTTGACATAGCCTTCATCCAGAGCCATGCCAGTGTCCAGCCATTCCAGAAGCTGCTGCTGCTGCTGCTGCCCATGCAGGAAAAGCTTGCAGAGCTGTTGGGGCACCAGTTTGCTGTAGTCAGAGGTCAACACCTTGCAAAACTTCTTGGTCACCCTGATGTACATGGTGGAGACTGGAGTATAGGCAGGCAGGCCAAACCACACAACTCTTAGTGTGTTCTATCTACTCCAACTACAGGAAAGATTAACACTATAGTTTTAAATACAATTTTGTTTAGAATAATTCCAGATGTACCAAAATGTTGTACAGACAGTTCAGAGTTGTTATACATCCTACACTCAATTTCATCTACTATTATCTTCTTACATTAATGTGGCACCTTTATTACCATTAGTATTGGTACACTGTTGTTAACCAAAATGCATGCTTTATTCAGATTACCCAAGTTTTTATTTAATGTTATTTATACTTTCCAGGATCCCATTCAAGTTACCATATCACATTTATTATGTCCATAGACTCCTCCAGGCTGTAACACTTTCTCAAACTTCTCTTGTTTTTGCTGACTTTCACAGTTTTGAGAGGAGTACTGATCAGGTATCTTGGGGGATATCTCTCAATTTGATTTTGTCTGATGTCTTCCTCCTAATTAGACTGGAATTTTGTGTTTGGGGAGGAAAGACCACAGAGGTAAAGCACTAATCTAATCACATCAAATACAGCGCTCATCCAGTCATCAGACCTTAACACTGTTGATGTTAAACTTGATTACCTGGTTGAGGTAGTATTTGTCAGCTGTCTCCACTGTAAAATCACTTTTTTCCACCATCCATATTGTATGTTTTGGAAGGAAGTCACTATACACAGGCCACACATAAAGGGTTGGAAGCTACATGCCATCTCCTTGTGAAGGAAAAGTCTACAAAATTTATTTGAATTTTTTTTTTTTTTACATAGGACATTGTCTCTTCACTCTTGTGTATTTATTCATTAAATCATTTATATACTTTGAGTTTTAATCCAATACTACATTATTTATTTTTTTGCTCAAATTGTTCCAGCTTAAGAACTTTTTCAGTTGGCTTATATACCATTTTGATGTAACTATATTGTGGATTTTGTTTTAGCACTTCCTTATTTCCTGGAACTTCATGACCCTTTCCTTTGTGGGTGATTTCTAAAACTATGACTGGGCACTGGGCATCCTCACTGCTACACAGGTATCATTATTTTCAGGTCCTTTCAGCTAACACAGTGAGAAAATACATGTGTGTGTACTAACTGATATATGTAAATGTTTCTATGAGTATCTGTCATATCTATAATAAATTAAAATGAGTCCATACTAATATCTCCAACTAATACTAATATCTCCAACTCTATTTGGTACCACATGGTTATTCTAGTTTTCTCCTCCTGCTTATTTTTAATCTGTCTCTCTAACAGTGAAAAATCTTGAGTCCCACCATCCAACATCCATTTCCTTCATTGTTCAATTCCATGATACATGCAGAGTGATATTTCATAATTATTAACCCATGCCCTGGGGAAACAATGTTTTCAACTAGAGTATGTTGCTCCTACACAGTTCCTTTTTGCCTTTAGTCTAACAGTCTATACTCATTTTCTTTTTTCTTTTATTGAAGGAAAAATTCTTTATTAATTTAGTACAGTATTCATAAAGTATACAGTAGTGTACAATAATGTCTGAGGCCTTCACATTCACCCACCACTTACTGACTCACCCAGAGCAACTTCCAGTCCTGCTAACTCCATTCATGGTAAGTGCCCTACATAGGTGAACTGCTGTGAGCGTGTGCTCTTTTTTTTTCTTTCTTTTCCCCAACAGAGCTGCTGAGAAATGTGCTACTGCTTTTTAATTTTTTATACCATGTTTTTACTATATCTTTTCTGTATTTAGATATGTTTAGATTCCCAAATACCCTTGTATTACAATTGCCTACAGTATTAAGAATAGTAACATGTTTTATAGGTTTATAACCTAAGAGCAATGCCATACTATATAGCCTAGGTGTGTAGTAATACACCCTCTAGGTTGTGTAAGTATACTCTATGTTGTTTGCATGACAAAATTGCCTAAGGATGCTTTTCTTAGAATATATCCCCATCATTAAGTGATACATGATTACATCTTCTTTTATTTTTGTGCTTTAATTTGAACATTTTCTAATGACCTAGTAAAAATAGCTCACTAAGGCTATTTTCTGTCATGTCTATTTTCTTATATATTAAGTTCATAATTTCAGATATTGAATTCCTTAAATTTCAGAATAATGTAAATATTTTAATTTTTAATTTTTTTGTAACTTTCAATTCTCTAGTAAAGTTGAAAGAGTTTTTTCTTTTTTTTTTTTTCATGGAGAGTTCCAAAGAAAGTTTATTCTTCCCTTTTCTGGGAAAAGAAAGGGAGAGAAGCTGATCTCTTTAATCCAATCAGGCACCGAGATGAATGTAGGCTACTTTGCAAGCTTTTTTTTTTTCTATTCTTTTTTATATTTTTATTTTTTAAATTTATTTATTTTTATGTTAAATCATAGATTTGTACATTATTGCAATTTAGGGGTTCAATGTGCTGCTTTCATATACAATCTGAAGTATTCTCATCAAACTGTTCAGCGTAGCCTTCATGGTATTTTCTTAGTTACTGTATATAGGCATTTGTATTCTGCATTTAGTAAGTTTCGCCTGTACCCATTCTAAGATGCACCATAGATGTGGCCACACCCATTACCCTCCATCCACCAAAACCTCCCCCCTCCCTTCCCCTTCCTTGGCCCTTTCCCCTTAGTCTTGTGCTATAGTTGGGTTATAGCCTTCATGTGAAAGCCATAAATTAGTTTCATAGTAGAGCTGAGTACATTGGATACTTTTTTTCTTCCATTC
>CAUYPK010163597.1:0-28811 GCA_963574355.1 Loris lydekkerianus
AGGGGAAGAAGGTAGGGTGAAAAACAATGTAGGCCCGTCCACAGGGGATTTTCTAGAATTTCTTTTCTTCTCTTTTCTAGATCTTCTTGGAGTGTTTTGATCTTGTTTTGCACGATCTCAGATCTTCATAGTAGGGCTGAGCATCTTCTCCCTTTCACCTGTCTCTGTTTCACCTGCTTTTTCCTATACTTTGCCCTGTATTAGTCAGACAAATACACACACACAAACATATGTGTGGATAGATAGATAGATAGATAGATAGATAGATAGATAGATAGATAGATAGATAGATATAGAAACTGAGACCTATTTAAGGAATTGGATCATGCGATTGTGAGGCTGGCAGAGCAGACAGACAGGATGGAGACCCAGGGAAGGGTTGATGTTGCTGCTAGAGTCCAAAGTCAGCCTGCTAGCAGAATTTATTCCTCTTTGGGAGAACACCATCTCTTTTTTCTTAAGGCCTTTATGATGAGGCTTTAAGGACTCCACATTATGAAGGATACTCTATTTTACTCAAAGCCTAATGATTTAAATGTTAATCATCTAAAAGATACCTTCCCTGTGACCTGTCGACTTGTGTTTGACCAAATACCTCGGTCCCGTGGCCTGGCCTAGTGACCTTTACCCCACACCCCTCCCCCCGCCACGCCAGGATCCTTCCTGTCTCAGTTTCTTCCAGTGGTTCTTCTATGTCCCTGGTGCCGCCTTGTTCTCGCATCAAACTTCTGTTGTCCTCACAGGAACTGGAAGTAACAATGACAGTGGCTCACATTTACTGAGTCCTTATGATACATTTGTCCAACACTGTGCCATGGATTTCTTACCCAGTTCTCACAATACCACTATGGAATGGGCACCGTTATTATTGCCTCATCTCTGCCAGAGGTTAGAGCCCTTGCCTGAGGTCCTATAGCTGGTGTACAGTGGGGCAGGGATTCAAATCCAGTCATCCTGACCCCAGAGCCTGTGGTGGTAGCTTCTGGGCCAGGTTGACTCCCTTACCGTGGAGGGTGGTCCCAACCAAAAACATCCTCCTCTTCCCTCCCTCAGGGGGGTAGTTTGAGATTGTGCTGATTCAGTCGACCCCATGGGACAGTGCAGGAAGCTGACAGTGCACAGAGCACAGAGCACATGGGCAAGTGTGGACCCAGCGTCCCCCAGGAACAATTTCCTGAAGCCTCAGCAAGACCACAGCAAAACCCTCTGCCACTGGGTCTTCACAGCCATTTATAATCATTCCAGAAAGGAACACAGGAAAGTATTCATGATCTACTAAATGAAAAAGCCAGTTCCTAGCAGCTCGTAAATGTGAGCTCTTTAAAAGTATGTATTACGTATATGACACATATGTAACATATAAATATATGTGTATAAATAGATGCACATGCATAGAAAAAAGACTAAAAATGTAGACTAAAAGATTAAGTATTACTCCGTATTTATGCTCTTCTGCATTTCCCAAATTTTCTACATAAGCATCTTTCATAGAAATGTACAAAATATTTGTACTTTTACAATAAAAAAAAAAAATCAGGTCAAATAGGAAAATGTTTAGATACTTAACTGTTTCTGGGCAATTTAAGCTTATACAAATCTATTTTTTAAAAATTAATTCCTAGAAAGACAGGACTCAAGAAGATTCATGTTGAGATTATTGGTTACAGATGAGATGTTGGTCCCTAAAGAGATAAGGTGCCTCGCCTGGGAGTAAGCTTCAGCTCTCCCAAGAGGAAGCTAATCCAAGGAAGGTGTTTGGCTTAATGACAAGAATTTTCATTGCAAAAATATTTTCCATTCTTTAGTCAGAGTCTAATCCAAAAGAAACTTCAGATGCCCGTCATGGTACTTTCTGTTTTAAATCTCCACCGCCTGCTTATTTTGGTCTCAATAGCATTCCTATGCTTTGTGAATGGTAAAGAAAATGCTGGAAATTGTAAAGGTCTTTTTCAAATTGTCACCCATTTTATTAATCATGGTGTGACTGAGTTTTTAACTAGCATTCCAGGACTGATGCAACAAATAAGAGCTGTCTACTTTGTGAAGACAAAAATGTATTCCAATTAACTTCCATGAATCTGAACATTTTTGGAAACTTTTATCTAAAGTTATTTTCACAGGTTATATATAGCTCTTTAAATAACAATAATAATGTATTGTACTATTTGTGCATTATCTCATTTATCCTTAAAACATCCACAAGACTCTGTATAACTTCTATGGCATGAAGAAATCCCAGCTCTGAGTTGTTAAATTTTTTGACCAAGAACACACAGCTGGCAAATAAGAAAGCCAGCATATTGCTTGAAAGCCAGAATATTGCTTGAACTCAAGAGTTTGAGATCAGCCTGAGCAAGAGCAAGACCTTGTCTCTAAAAAAGAGCCAAGCATTTTAGCAGACACCTGTAGTCCCCACTACTTGGGAAGCTGAGGGAAGAGGATCACTTGAGCCCAAGAGTTGGAGGTTGCTGTGAGGTTGCTCACATAGCTGATGCTATGGCACTCTACTGAGGTTGACAAAGTGAGACTCAACAAACAAACAACAACAACAACAAAAACAAAGAAAGCCATAATATTTGGCTCCAAGTAGAATGTTCTACCTACCTCACAACATCTACTGCATGTCTTTGAAGGTGATTCGGGGTTGCAGAAATAGCCACAAGTCATTCAGACCAAAGTCTCATAAATTAAGGTAGACACAGCCTTAGTTCATGAATAAATACTGAATTAAATTCAATTTCAGGCCAAGTCCATGAAGAAAGAGTGAAAGTGGACTGTGGGCCATGTACAGTACTACTCAGGGGGATTATCAGATGGGCAACTAGTATTGAGCAATGGCAGTCCTTGGTCATGAAAATGAGGTATCACTTTCATGTAATAATACTGATTGTGTGTGCAAACCTGCTTTGAGACCCCCATTACTGTCCATCTCCTTGAAGACACTGAGGACTTTTTAGGTGATGGATGATATATGATCACACCCACAATAATGACCAATTTTATACTGATTTTACAATGTGTCTTAGGGCATATTACTCAAAAGTAATGTATAAAACTGAAAATGCTGCTACTGGGTCTTGATTTATTAACCTGCTAGTCAGGACACGTGACTGTTGAGATCTTGCCGTTATCTGTCTAATCCCTTCTGAGTCAAACTAGGGATTGACATTCAGGCACTGTAATTCCCATATTCCATTTGCCCTCTGTCTTCTTTCGAAACATATTACCTTTGGTTTGAAGTAATTTTGAAGGTTTTCTTTTTTTAATTGGTGTCCTTATATGTCTATACCTATATTTATATCTCTGTATCTGAGTACATATCTGTTACTTAGGAGCTGTTTTCAAAAGCCTTGATACCCAGTTCCTTCCTGATCAGATCTTCATAACGTCACACTCTGCACCACTTTTTGTGTAACTTTTCCTAAGATCATTTGACCATTTTGCTTTAACTAGAAAATTGTTTAGGCCTTCACCATGTAGAAATGAGTCTTCTCAGTCTTAAGTACAGGAGAACCAAAACCAAAACCAAACAACCTCATTTGTTTCTCTTTTTTTGTTTGGTAGGAACAGTCACATCTTCCTAGTAGTATTCTCCACTCCATAAAACAACGTCCTTTCTCAGGAGATCTGGACAAATTATTAGGAAAATGGCTCCCAGAAAACTTTAACATCAAATGTTGCTATTTTATTAAAATGGTATTTGCAATTTCTAATACAACTCTACCTTTCTAATATAACTGTGCTTCAGAAGAAAGGTCAACAGGGGACGCAGAAGTTACTGTTGAAACTCTTCAGCCATGTCTGCTCTCTGCTAACCTGGTCCCTCTAGGTTGTTTTTTCCCTGCCATTGAAGGAACATCTGTGATCTGCATCTGCCTACAGTGTCCGATTTAGTGTCTGGCACCAGAAGTGCCTTCCTGAGAGGAGCACAAGTCTGTGCAGACACAGTGCTCACTGCACAGCGGCTACTCAGTACACGCTGAATGGGGGACAGACATCTTCCCTTTCTGGTCCTGGCAGGTTTGCTATTACGTGCTTTTTGCTACCCCTTTACTGTGTGTATCTGCAATTCTGGGAACCACTTCCTTATTCAAAACAGTCCTGAGTATGTTACCACCCCATCTCCCACAACCTTCCTTAAAAATCGTTCTTACTGCGGGACTCTCGGTCTAAAAGATTTGTCAAATCTGAATGGGATAGGGTGACGATTCGTAGCATTCCTTTTTAATTCCCAAAGATCACTGCTTTTTCTCTGTGTTGGATTGTAGAAAACAATGTACTCTTCACCTAACTCACTGTTTGTTTCAATTTCTTGAACAACAATAAAAAATAATAGCTATCATGTGTTACAGGCTTCTGTGTTCTAGGAACACATGTGCTCGATGCACATGTGTTATCTCCTTCAACACTGACCGCGACTCTGCAAGTGGGTGTTATTGCCCCCCCATTACAGACAAGGAATCTGAGGCTCAGCCTCAGGAATTAAAAGCACCATATGACTCCAGTTATACTCAGAAACGTCGTATACTGCAGTGCGGCTTTGGAGTTTGGCAGATGTGAGTTTGAACCCCAGCCCTGCCGCACTCATTTTGGTGGGACTTCACACAAGTTGCTTCACTCTCCAGGGCCCATTTCCCCAGGGCCAAGCACTCCCTTTGTTGAATGTTGAGGGCATGAGGAAGGGGGTTTGCAGGTGCTACCATGGAGTGTCTAGTTCTCCATCAGCTCCCCGCATGCAGGATACTCTGGGAAGGTCAAGTTCTAAAATTCCTCAAAGTCCCCAAGAAGCCTCTTCCTGGGGGTTGGGGTTTGCTCCTGACTCCCTAGGAGTAGCTGAAGTTCTACTGAGAGGATGTGAACCTCCCACATTTCCTGAAGTACTTTCCAGAAGGGGTGTCCAGGGCCCACCTCAAACAAAGTGTATTGGCAAGGGGGGTTCCCTTCTACCTACTCTAATGAGCAAAGGAACCTCTTTGCTGGGTACTTGCCCTTAGGTGATGGGTGTATCCTAGGCCCCTGGATTGCTGTGAACAGTTCAAAGTATTACCACATAGTGTTTACAAAGGCGATCCAGAAAAACTTAGCCATTAATTACAGAAAAGGTATGAAAAGGAATCACAGAAAGGCTTAGCAAAGGGCTCTTTGAAATTCACAGTATTCCTTCAGAAAGGTCTCTGCAGCAATGGTACTCTTGTGGGTTCTTGGTTGTAAATATTTAAAGGTCTGAACACACAGAACACCAAATTTGTCTATCAGCTGTGCAAATAAAACTACCTATTACTTTTCCATTAAGTACTACACATTTCCTAATTTATACATGCCCCAAATCAAGCCGTTCCTGCCTTATACAGTGGTTTGGCTTCTCCCTGAGCCTGAGTGACCTCAAGTGAGTCAGCTGCAAAGGAGACTGATGCTTTTATTTGCAATTTGTTCTCAGTCCTTGACCTCAGAGAAGCTGCTTCCATGAGAGTTTAGTGCTGTGCTTGGCGGGGGTGGGAGGGACCGCTGCTTTTTGGAACAACCTGCCAGCAGCACCTCTGACCTGCAACTCGAGGCCTCCTTTCCCAGGAAGCCTTTTTCCTCACCCTTGCAATACCTGAGACCACACTGGCACCAGCATTAACTCCTTTCAGGGCCAATGAGTACAAGGTAATCAAATTTACCTTTGTCGCCTGAGGCCTTGACAATTTCCTAGCAATTTCTCCTCTGCATTCCGTCTTCAGCTTAGCTCCCAGAACACGATGGCTTAGAGGAGGACGCGGAGCTGAGACCAAATTCTGGTTCCACTACACTGAACAACTTCTGTCAGGATAGAAGCAGAGAAACAGAAAGAGTGGGTCCTCATTTTCAAGCCAGAGGAATGGACCACCTAGGTCATTATAAATCTGAAGACTAAAACTCAGAGAAGGTGTGGGGTAAAATCGAGATTCTGGTTCCTTAGTTCCAATTCCCCTGGGGGGACCTTAGTGCACCCCAGCCGATGCAGCCTGAGGTTGTATACTTTACTGATCACTCCCTTTCCCGGCGGCTGTGGCCATATAGCCAGTCTTCATTGCTCACTGATGTTAGCTGTGACCTGGGCTTCCTGGCCAAATTTCTGACCACACTGTCTCCCTCAATAACAACTCAAGGTTCCTACGTTCTTTTTCTTCTGTAGTCAGGGACACTGACACCCCCCTAAAGCAAGAGAAGAGAGAGAAGCTGGTTTGGTCCATCTTTCTCCCACCACTGGCTACTCTTCTGACCCATTCCCTCTCTAATCTGCACAGTTGCCATTTCTTATATTTTTTAAATAAGTAAAAGCACAATCAGGTCAGGGCTAAGAAGCATTTTTGAAGGGATCTTATCCCATCTCCTTAGTATTAAGGTAAGAAAACTAGAGGAAAGAAAAGGGTAAGGTGCTTGCCACAGGCCACACAGCCAGTAGGAACGGTGGTGGGATTCAAACCCAGGCAGCCTGGCTCCAACACCCAGGCTTGTAACCAGAATTCTCACCATATATGTGATGAGAAGGCTGAGTGGAGCGCAGAAAGACTGGCCTGACAGTGTCCAATGATGCTTGTAGAGTTTAGGAGTAGGGCTGGCCTTATGCTATTCTCTTATTTTTTTTTATTTATTTTTTTTTTAACAAAATTATTAGCATATGGGCAGAAAAAGAGGGAAAGCCAAACACTATCCTGACTATTTATGAGCACCAATTATAACACAAAGGGGGTTAAAATTCAAACTGTGAGATTCCTCAGCTTCTGTGCAGCTGAAGGTGAGAGTCAATGCATGGTCCTGTGACTCACACCTCCAGCCCCATGAATGGACAGAACCTTCATCGTTCTGGGAACTTCCCCAGCAGGCAGAGCAGGATTCTGCCCATGACAGGTATGTAGTGAATGGGGCTGAGTGGCTGCACCCAAGCCAGGAGCCCTTCTGGATCCCCCAGTCTTGATACGGCTCCCCTTCCACACGGCTCTCTCCTCCCATCCAAGAAGCCACACTGGATTCAGAGGGCTCAGAATTCAACAAACAGAGCTGTGACCCTGTGACCCTGTCATCTCACAGTGACTAGACAAGAAGACAGCCTAGCTCCCTGGCCCCTGGTAGGCTGCTCCTCCCCACCTTTATAGATATCTGGCTGGAGTCAAAACTATCTGTCATTTTGCTTCTTGCTTTGGTTGCCTGGGGTCCTTCAGGGTTTTCTTGATAAAACAAAAAGTGTTCATTCTCTTCAAAGTAGGCCCCAGTCCCTATCCTTGACAATAGCAGCCCAGCACCAATAGCTATAGATCCATCTCTATTGGAGAATACCAATATCCGTATTCTCCATCCTGCCAGGGTAGAAGAATGATGAACAGAGCCATGGCCCATGATGGCCGTGTGAGAGGAACTGGGCACCAACTGCCTCATAGGAGAGATTTTTCAGACATTTCACCTTCCTTGGTAAACCTCTCCACCATCATTAGGCTGGGGAAAGCAAAACATTCATCCTCCAGGAATGTTCTGGAGCTTCTGCTGCCTGGAGGAAAATGGTTATTCTAAGCCAGTATCAGAACACCGGACCTCTGATGTCTAATTCAGTGGTTAGCAACTGGGCCATTTGGCTTAACAAAATGACCCAAACTCTACTTCTGACATGGCAAATTTCAGTGGAATTATTAAAAAGGAAAACCAAAAAGAGAGATTGTACTTCAACATCTCTCAAGCTGCTGTACTATCTTAAAGCAATTTGAAATATTGATTTGGCAATGATAATAAATGAAGGAAAAATTATGAAGGTCAGTGTCAAAGGGCAAAGTTTCTACTTCTGTGCCTTTGTTATGCGAATGTCCTGGTAAAATTCTGCTTCAACAAAATTGGTGTCAGTATGCAAGTTTTCTGCACAATCCAGCTGTTTTCACATCGTGTATGGCTTTCCTTGCTGCCTTACTGCAACATTCCTTCACAAAGAGTCATGTAATTTAACAAACTAACATGCTCCCTTTTTAGACAGAAAACTTCCTTTTGCGAAAGTAGTGAATTGATGGTATTTACCCCACAAGAAGAGGTGCAGATGGGAGTTCACTGTAGTTGTGTCTGATCTCAGGGCTCTCCTGGTCTCCCAAACCCAACAATTCCTTTTAATTCCTCTCTTATCGCTTTTCATGCCCCAAATCCCACTAACATACCTCAAATCCAAAATAACTCAACCATGCCCTTGTGCATTGATGTCACAGGGCTGTCCTCTCCTGAGGGGCTGAGCACAAAATTCCTTTTATTCCTTCCTTTCAGACTAGGAAATGGTGCCTGGTGGTGAATTGTTTAGACATTCCACCAAAACAAGCCAACACAAAATTGAATGAAGTTCGTTCTTTTTTTTTTTTTTTTTTTTTTTTTTCTGTGTGGATTCCAGAAAATTCCACTACGTTGCCAATTAGCCTTCCAAAATGGATGAACAATCTGGAAAAAAATCTAGGAAGCAACATTATGTAGAGAAACACAGAGCACTGTACTAGAAATCAGAACAATCAATTCTTCTCTTAACTTCACCCATTTAAATTTCCTCTTAATTTTACCTTCACCTGAGCTGCGTGACCTTAGGAAAGCACCAAGCCTCTCTGAGCTGGATCCTCCCCTGTGTGGGCTTCATGCCCTCCCAGGTCCCGATCCTGTTCCTTTCTTTCACTGTTTATTTTTAACATTTAACTTCTTAGATAGGACGCTTTATTCTTCTGATTTTCCAGTAGTTAAAGACAGAACAAATTATTTTCGGGTAATGTTTAACTTCACGGATTTGCCGTATACCTTACTTTTACCTAATCCAGGACTGAAGGATATTCATTGTAGTAGTCCAAGTTAGTTCTTTTGAAGTTACTTTCTTCCATTGGACAATAATGTGCATGAGGAGCAACTACTCCCAAAACTTGGGGAGGAGACAGGAGGTGATTTTGTTTGGCTTCCCTGTATTTCACCTCTTCCAGGGTACTCCAGGAGGGCCTTCATGAAGGCGTTCCCTGTCTCCCCACATGCAGGCACAAGAAATTAAATGTAAACGAGGAATCTTCACCTCTGTCTCCCTGTTTCCTCACCCGGGCCCCTTCCTCTAGCTGTGGCTTCTGTTCTCTAGCCTGGGCCCTCGCCAGAGGCTTGACCCCTTGTCTAGTCACTAGCTGACCCTCGTGGAAGGCTTACCTGATTGCACTTATGGTATGCACCTGTCCAGAGATGGGGGGGGGAGGGGGGTTGCACTTTTTGGCCAGGGCTGGGTTTGAACCCGCCATTTCTGGTATAAGGGGCCGGTGCCCTACTCCTTTAAGCCACAGGCGCCACCCGCCAGAGATGTTTTTATTTTATCTCACCTAGAGGAATGGCTAGGAAGGATGTCAGGAAGGGTAACAGGTGCGGAGGCAGAAACGTGCACACAGCAGGCAGTATCAAGGCGCAGCGCTTAGATCGAGGCTGGCGCGTTGTGGGAAGCGTAACTGACCGGAAGTCTGAAAATTTCCATATCAATGCATAAAATTTTAGTGCTAGCCTGTCGCCTGCCCCCTGACCTCTTTCTTTTCCCGCAGTGGTGCCTGAAATACCTCCGTGGGCGAAAACTCCATGCGAAGATCCTGTGGGACGCGCCTCCAAGGCCCTTTCCTCCTGGAATGGTTCCCTGGTGCCTCCAAGGCCCTTTCCTCCTGGAGTGGTTCCACGATGTCTCTGCGGCTGGGCCTCTGGCCTTGACATCTGTACCCTGATAGCAACAGCCGGAAGGGGAGCAGGGCTCTTAGCCTTACAACATCACCCCAGCCCCGCCCTTGCTCCTCCGCAGCTGCTCCAGCCCCACGCCCAGACACCCCAGCTGCAGCATAGCCACCGATTACAGTGTCTCCATTCATGGGACACCTTTCCCGGGCACGAAGCTCTTCTTGGCCTTCAACATCCTCCTCAAATTGTACCCGTCAAAAAGTAGTTGTCTCCTACTGACCCACCATCCAGACGCCTTTGCTTTCTATGGCATTTACCCAAATCGTCTCTTCCTGCCTTTACTTCTTTTATCAGCTTCGCACCGGCAGGGACAAGGTCACATTTGTCTTTTACCCCCGTACAGTCCTCATAACGTGATGGTTAATTTTATGTGTCACTGGGGCTCTACAACAACCTGGTGCCCAGGTGTTCGATTGAACGTGGGTCTGGATGCTGCTGTGAAGGGATCTTTTAGATGTGATTGGTATTTACATCAGTGGACTTTGGATAAAGTAGATTACTCTCCATAATGTTTGCAGGCCTCATGCAACCAGCTGAAGGTCCTAAGAATTGTGAAGAGAAAGGAATTTTGCCTCCACACTCCACAGTATCAGCTCCTGCTGGAATTTCCAGCCTGAGTCCAATCACTTACGTGAACCTGTCCCTCCCTCTCTCTGAATATAAACACAGAGGGTGTCAAAAAAGTGTGTGCACGTTTGAAGAAAGGAAGAAACTGTATTAAAATTGTAATACTCATCACATTTGACATCTGCAAATCACAAGAGGTACTCAACACAATATATAAGATAGCAAACGTTATTGTATATATTGAGTGTTACAATTTCAATACAGTTTCTTCCTTTTTTTAAATGTGTATATGGTTTTTGGCACACTCTGTATATGTACATATATGAACATACATATGTGGATATATTCATTCACTGGATATACACACTGTATATACACAATGTATGCACGTCCCCAATACATATGCATATGTGTGCATGTAGACAAACATCTTATTGAATCAGTTTCTCATTGATTCTCTTTCTCTGGAGCACTTGACCAACAGCACATGTTAATTAAGAGTTTATTGAACTGCAGATTTAATAGTAAGAAAGAATGGCGAATAGCGTAAAGTCTGAGTGGGAGAAGGAAAAGGATTGAAACTATGCAGGTATATAGATGGAGATTGAATAACCAGGAAAGAAACTGCATGCCATTATTTTTAAAATAACAATATCTATGTTTATTATGCACCTGGGTACCACATGTGCATAGAAATAGTTTAATGCAATTGGATTTCCTTGAATTTTAGAGATTTTCATGTAAATATCAAACTTTAAGGTAGAATGAGATTAAGATATCGAAAAAGAGAGTTAGGCCAACATAAAGCACATAACAATAAAAGGTATTTATATGTTACGGAGGATTTTCCGGAATCTTTAGAATCTTTTGGGACTGGATTAAATCCCTAGGATTCCTAAACCCTTAGGAGTCCTCAAACAATTCTCAGTACTTTTAAAAGTCACATTGAAGTCCTCCCCCTGCCTGCTAAGCCTGCATAAAATGTCATTAAAATGTCAATTTTTGTTTGCTTTGAGCTAGAATTCTGTTAGCCCAGCATGTTGGTGTCTGCTATCCTTTGCTGTTCAATAGCTCTAATTGGCAATTGCACGTAATCTTTGAAAAAAATTTTTAGAAGGGATACATGGATTAGCTAATTAAAAAATACAAATTGTTTGACAGAAAAATTATTCAAAACAAAGGGAGCTCAAGAGGTGATGAAAAGGAGGGAGGTAATGAAAGGGGTTTCTGGTGATAGGCAGCTGGGGTCCTCGCACTGGATGGTTGCTGAACTCCTGCAAGGCCCAAGAGCTTAGCAAAGTCAGTGAAGTGTCTGGTTAACCTCGAGCCTTTTGGTGGCCCAATGATAAATGCCCAAGGATTGCTTCTGTGCCTGAACTCAAATTCACACACAGGTGCCACTAGGGACACGGCTCAGAGAAATCATGGTGCTGTCAAGGTGCTGGAACAGCAGCTGCAGTGGAACTTCTCATTCAGCCGTGACCATGGGGGATAGAAATACTCAGCCCAGACTGCTCAACCTGGAGTCCCTACTCTGCCCCTCACTAGGCCTCTGACCTCTTTGGGCCTCAGTTTCCTCACTGGTAAAAGAGTTGACCAAGATGTGTGCCAGGGTTGTTGTAAGACCCAACAATGCAACCGTTGAAGGCCATTTCCCAGTTTAGATAACACTTCATGGTTGTGTATGGACATCATGAGTATGTGTGAGGTTGGATAAAGCTGGGTGAAGAACACACACCCTCTACGCTAATTTTCTAACTACTTCTCAACTTTTAAAATTATTTTCAAGTAGAAAGTTCAAAAGCCACCATAGGGATATTCTACTTGGCAATTTTCTTGGTGTCAGGCATACAAGTGGCGCTCAATAAGTACTTACTGGTGTGATTTGTTTGCTTTCTAGACAGTGAAATGTAATCAGTACTGAGCAGATTGTTGTGTGTGACATGAAAAACAGAGGTTACTCTATAAAGTCTCTCGAGGTAAGCAGCACAAACAAAGCATTTGAGATCAGAAACATTTTATTCTTTCAAATAATGTGTGTTGTGGTATCAAAATTGTATATATTAAAAAAAAAAACAAAAACAAAAAAAAAAAACCTCGGGGATTGGATGCAGAGATCTCTAATGTCCCAGCCTGGGGTAAGACTACTGTCCATGATAGAATGAGCCACTCCCAGCATAGGCCAGGGTTCTGTGTGTGTCCCCTCAGTCCCTGAGCTGCCAGTCAGATCTCAACATTTCCTTTCAGTTTAGACCCTGACCTCCCTGTTAAGCACTAGCGTGTCCAACTCATACCCTTGAAGCAATTGCTGCTGCCTATGGGAGCAGCTGGAAGGCCTTTCTGCTGGGTACGTTTTGTCTGACCACATCTGGCCAATGTGGAGGTGAATTCAGAGCAAAACAGCTCTCTGAGTCTTGGGAAGCAGTGACAATCTGGAGCCGGGCAGATAGGCGCCAACCAGCCTTCCCAGACACAGCCACAGAGGAAGTCTTAAAAATAAATAAATAAATAAAAACAAAAGCCCAGTGTTCTCCTATTGATTTAACACTCTGTTAGCTACCTGGGATTTTGTTCTGGACAGAGAGCTCTATGTCCTTCATTTTGTTACACAACAACTCAGCAGGGCAAGGACACATCTGCTAGCCTATATGCCTCAGTTTACCCATGTGTTACACAGAAGCTCCTACTCTGTGAGAATCACATTAATTATATGCTGCCAAGGGGGAGGGTGGGAGGGAAATAGAACAGAGATAAAGGGCTTCTTTTTCCTTATTTTAATCCATGGCTTAGACTGAAAAGCAGCCCATTTCTAAAACTCAGCTGGCAGAGGAGAGCTAGCAAGACCTTGTGAGTGGGGCCCAGGACCAGGCTGAACAGAGACACCCGACATGGCTCTATCTCGGTCCCTTCAAAATTGCTCTCGCCAAGAGCAGCTCCTCAAGGCCAGGCCTCCTGGGTCGTCCTGGGCGTCAGATGAAAATGATTTGGGCACATCCGGTATAGCCTGAATTTGATCCTTAGGGTAAGATCTGAAAAATAAAAGGCGAAGGAAGAAAGCAAACCGATTCCCTTAAAAACTATGCACACTAAAAGTCTGATATTTAATGCTTACCCCTTAGCGCCTTACTCCTAACTCTGGATTTGTAAGACACAACATGTTTTTTCCCCTAATTCTTTCCAAAAATGCATTCCATAAATTGTTAGCATCCCTGCCAGTGGCCCCAGTAAACTCACATACCAGCTTTAAAGTCAGCCCCTTTTAAACCAATGCATCAGTCCCTTGAGTTAGGGGATATTGTTTCCAGATTCCTATGGCTGCTGGCTTCTTTTCTTTCTTTCTTTCTTTCTTTTTTTTTTTTAAGTTGCAAGTGATCATGTTTCTTCATAGCTGTTCCTTTTTAGAAAGAAGTAGATGCAGTGGCAGCAATGCATGTATGCCAGAGTTGTCCCCAACCCTTTGGGCACAGGGACTGATTTCATGAGAGACAATTCTTCTATGTATGGGGGTGGGGGAATGAGTCAAGTGTATTACATTTATTGTGGAGTTTTTGTGTTGTTATTACATTGTAATATATAATAAGATAATTATACTACTCGCCATAATGCAGAATCTGTGGGAGTTCTGAGCTTGCTTTCCTGCAGCTAGAGGGTTTTAGCACTGTCCTCACAGCCTCAGATCCACTTCAGATCATCAGGCGTTAGATTCTCACAAGGAGTACGCAACCTGGATTCCTCCCACCTGCAGTTTACAGTGGGGTTTGCTCCTGTGAGATTCTAAGGCCACTGCCGATCTGACAGGAGGCGGAGCTCAGGCCGTGATGTGAATAATGGGGAGTGGCTGTAAACACAGATGAAACTTCACTGGTTTGCCAGCCTGTCACCTCCTGCTGTGCTTCCCAGTTCCAAACAGGTCACAAGCTGGTACCAGTCTGCAGCCTGAGGGTTGGGGACTGCAGGTGCGTATAATAGCTGTGACATCCTCCCATGTCCCTTACATCAACTCTTTATTAAGGCTTCAAAACTCTCTTTATTCGGAATGTCCAAGAAATTCCCATATATATTATTGAGGCTTTGCCATTATTATTTGTTCTATGATGGGACGGTGTTCAGATTTGGTGGTTTAGCTCATGGACTCCTAAGCCAAACTACCCGGCTTTACCACTTGTAACTGTGTGATCTTGAACCACAGCTCAGAGCCTCAGTTTCCTCATCTATGAGATGGAAATGATAATAGCACCTATTTCATAAACTAACACACACATATAAGAAGTGCTTCAGCAGGACTTGCATGTAAGTGCTGATTACTATTATATGGTGTTTCTGAGTTAGGTTGTATACCATCTGGCACTGCCCTGATGACATTCAACCATTAACATAGAAGATGACCAGAGGATCTGGGCACATGTTAAGATAGACTATGAAGGGAAGCCTGCCTAGTAGCTTTGTGACCCTACTGGGGCCATTTATTTTCTTAAAAAGGCTGATGAAGAGGGGAATCATAGGCTGTCTGGAACAGGGGCTGCTCATAGACCACGGGGCCCCACCCTTCAGCCTAGAGTCTGTTGTGAACAAGTTGAGGGCAGAACCTGTGCCAGCCCCTGACCTCTGGGTCTTCAGCCCCCAGGCCCACTTCTTCCCTCTGCCCAGTGCTGTCTCTCCTAGGGAGTCTATGATGCCTGGTCCAGGTCCTCATCTCACCTGGGGTCTGGATTCTACATTGCTCAGGTGGTTGACTGTGTTCTGAATTTCCTTGCATTGGTCCCCTATACATCTCTTTGCAGGAATAGTTTTGGTCAAATGCAATTTTCTCTCACTCGACTCCAGGGCTACTGTTCTGCAGGGCTTCTCTCCTGTATGTGGCCTTGGACGTGATTCTGATTTTTCACAGAAGCCTGAAGAGCCAGGTTGAGCACGTCTCATTGTTTATGTCACTTCTTATTCCCTCTAGGGCTTAGTAATTTGCTTTCCCAAAGGGTAGGTGCTCAGTAAAAGCATATTGCCAACAAAAGGGGCACAGGGACACAGAGAGGTTGCTTGACAAACATATCTTACATAACTTCAAGGCTACACAGAGAGATGGTTGCAGGTTCAGGACAAGAACACAGTTTTGTGTGTGTTCTCTCTTGTATCTGATGGGAGCAGGGTGTGGAGGGATGGTTCCTCCACTCGATAACACAGGTGTGTTTATTCTGACCATTGAAATCACCCATAACATGGAGTAAAAATCACTGAAGGCAGTATTTATTATCTAGCACCCATGGGATGGCAGAGATAGCAAAGGACAAGAGGCAGCCTAGGCTAGCAAGGAGGGGCTGAACTGGAAGTCAGGGAATTATGTGATTCTCAGCAGAGGATGTCATGAATAGAAGGTATTTGTCATCAAAGAGTTCCTAACAAAAAATCCTAGAACCTCCATATCTTCTGGTAGCTCATGTAGCTGAGAAAGAAATCACTCTGGGGAACTGGTAGCTCATGTAGCTGAGAAAGAAATCACTCTGGGGAACTGGTAGCCCATGTAGCTGAGAAAGAAATCACTCTGGGGAACCTAAAGCCTCCAGCATCAGCTTCCTTTTGTGCCCACACACAACCCAGGAGCAGACTAAGGCTCATGGGATCTGTGCCTCCTTCTGGAACAGGCTGCCAGCTTCCCAGAGCCTGCCAGTGATGCTCCTGCAGCTGACCCTTCTCTCTGATGAACGGGCCGGGACGTGGGCCATTATTGGAGCCAGGGCAGTTCAAGTCCTCCGAGCAGGGTTCAGCCAGGCACCACTCGGGCCAGAGAGGATACAGGGAACTGAGTGGGCAGAGTCCTGGGGCCCCACTTCCACTTCCACTGAGGCAGCTTTCACAAAGTGTCCCGTTTTAGATAGGAGAAAACCCTGAGCTATACTTACTGCATTGAGGTATAAAGTCTCAGCGATGAAGCAACTGTCTGTGGGTCATTCTGCCAATGGTGACTGAGCCTGGGGTAGACTCCAGATCTTGGGGTCTTTGCACCCAGACCCTTTGCATTACACACACCTGTGCTGCTGTCTTGTGCACACATATCTCTCAAATAATGATGCCAGAGGATGCTCTGGTAACACTTTCTGAAAAACAAAGCATGAAATGTCCACCAAAGCAGACACAGGTTATCTCTTGCCAACAGCGCAACCAGACAAAGCTACTGTCACACCCATCTTGAAAGTGGAGCGTCCTCTTTCCTCTGCCCCAGCAGACGATGAGCAAGGCCAACTCCTGGTATAATCAGCTCGTTAATAACTTTGTCTTTCAGATCTTTCCTCAATGGCAGTTCCTCTTCCTTCTTAGCATCCTTTTCCACTCTCAAAACGGGGAGGAATCTGCCACTCACAATTTTACATGTGTTGACCGATTACCGTTGGTGCTATTTGCTGTTACAATTTTATTTCTAACCATTTTTTGGTAAAGATTTTTGCCCCTTATTAAAGAAATTTCAGGCATCTGTGACAGAATCAAAGGAAGACACTTTTTCTCAGTGGTTGGAGAAGGTCTTGTGATATTAGGTGTTAATTCAAGGTACCCTTAAAGTGGCTTAGGAGAAAATCCTATTTTGATCTTGTAAAGGCAGAAATCCCTCCTTAGTAATCTAGACCCAGGAGTAGAACTTGAGGCATCCTTGGATGAATTTTCAAGCGTAGGCGGCTTCAAAGCCCCTCCCGGCCTCCTGCTAGAACTGCCTGGTAGGGAGAGATGCGGGTGGTGGTGGCAGCCTCCTCCCCCATCCCTGTCCCATTCTACCAAAAACCTTAACTTTCCTCTGCCTCTGCCAACTCCCCTGTGGTCTGAAGTGTTCCAGGAAATGAGGAGTAATTCTGTAAATCATGCTTTATATGGGGAGCACCATGTGACTCCTTTCTGTGGAGGGTGAGGGGCTCAGCCTGCAGAAGTTCAGGGTCAGGACTCCAGTCTGAAGACGGCCACAACTTGGCAGAGCTCCGCAGAACGTGCCCCCCTTTCCCCTCGTCCTCCCCACACATCCCGGCCTTCACTTCGTTCTTCCCTCCCTCTGCCCCAGGGCTCCTACTTGCATTCCTTGTATCTTCTGGCATTTTTCATGTTGTTGTTCTTTGCATTTAATAATAGCTCTGCATTCTCTTCTTTATCTGAAATCAGGGCTCATACCTGCATCGCCTGTTCACTTTGGAATAAGATTTATGGCCAAGCTTGCCATTGGGTTAATTGCTTTTCATTGACTTCATGCTTCTTAATTATTACAAATTGTTTGCCTGTGCAAGACATAGTTCCAACCTGCTCTCTGAAAACACTAGCCTTCAATTGCAACCAGAACCTGGATTGCCTGTGCTTGGAGAGTGGGGCTCCTGGCTTTACACATCAGAGTCTGGTCATACCAAGTGTAGGTTTGAGAGTGGGTAATCTTAGCTGTTTAGGCTTCAAAGCCTAGACTGTGGTCTGTGGGTCAAATAAAAGTTGAATTTGCTTTTCTAAGCCAAAGTTTGTTCTGTGCCTCAGTTCTCAAATCTACAAAGTGGAGTTAGAAAGACCAAAAGGCAAGATGTTTATATTTAATAACAAGTTTACTTTAAAATCAGTTTTGAAAAACCTATACTTCATATGATGAATGAGGTTTCAAAAGCAAGAAAGAGAGAAAAATTCTTTCCTCCAAAAGGGAGCCAGAATAAATCCCAATGGAAAATTGGTGCCTTTCTGCGGTTGGAGTCATTTGGTCAAGAAATGATGAAATTACAAATATTCTGAAAAGGGTGTGTGTGCTAGAGTTTCTGAGGTCCAGGGCTCAGCATGGTGCTTGGGCAAGGCCTGCATTGAACTTTGGGGCAGAATAAAGAGAAGGAAGTGGTCGAGACCAGCATTCTTGCCAGCACAGTAGTGTCTCCTTCCACGGTCTAATAGAGCCCATTAGCTTCTTCATTGCATGAACTTGGACCCACACTCTCTTGGCAAGCTGCACACTCACCACCCCTTACAATGTAATTTGTCCTTTACCTCTAGAAGGGAATGGGTGGTAAAAAGTGAATTACAGCTGGAGTTTTGCACAAAAGATCTGTGTAACACAGCAGGGGAAACTGCTGGAGCTGCAGCCTGGTGCTTGGAGAGCAGGTATTTCTGTGGGTGTAGAGGAGCATTCCTGCCCTTGCTCATAACCCAGCTGTTGATGTCAGTGCAGTCCATTTGGTATCTGGGATTGGCTTTGAAGTAGTATTCAAAAGTAGAGAAAGAAGTCAGCCTGGTGGCTGTGCCCAGCATCAGGTGGGAGGACATTTAAGTTCTGTGGTAAGGGAACAGGGATGGATACAGGGGAGGAGAAGAGTTTGTGGCTATTTCTGCCATCTATCAACACATTGCCAAGTGGGCTGGCAGACAGAGGGCAGTGTCCACGCTCAGTGGCAGGCTCATTGAGTCCTGGCAGGTACAATCTCACATGTGATCTGAGTCTTGTTCTCAGCTGAGTGGACTTCCAAGCTTAACTCTCTGACCTTCCCAAAGAGTGAACTATCCAATATGCTTTAACAAATTCCCTTCCTGTTTAGATTAGCTGAAGTAGTTTCTACAGTTCTAGCAAAGGGCTGTGACACTGACAGTTTTCTAAGGCTTGAGCCTTGTGGCTTCAAATAGTCTATGCTGAAGAAAGCACATTTTTTTTCTTTATTTATTGCAAATAAAATGTTTTGCTCACCTATCCCTATAATTCAGTTAGGCTTTAATACGCAAGCTCTGAACTCCCCAAATATCAAAGCAGATGGTTTGAGAATAGAAGGAAAGCAAACTCCTATTTCTCCCACTAGAAAAGCATATACTTAAATTTTGTGTGAAAATATTCTCTCTTTTTTTTAAATAGCTACAGATTAGGAAGGAAAAAAAGTAAGCTCTCTAGCTCCACCTAGTGTCCTGTTGAACTGGTGTGGCACCGTATTAATTTTTAAGAGAATGAAAATGAAACATCCTATAGTTTCATTGGGCAATCTTATTCTTTGACCAGTTTTGAATGGATATCAATTTAAAAATGTTTTCAAACTACAAATGGTATGGGATAGTGCCTAAGACTATGGGCTTTGGATTCAAGTTGTGCTACAAGTGTACACGAGCTTTGTCACTTTGGCTTTTCTGAGTCTCCTCTGTGAGATAAGTCACCCTGCCGTCACCTGGACAGGGTTGGAGAACTGGAAGAGGAGACATTTATCAGCTATGAGGCTGCTGAAGTGTTTGAAGAGAGAAAAGATGAGAACTTGACTCAAGGCAGAACTGTGGGGATGGAGAGAAGACAAATCTGAAAAGTAAAAGGAAATATGCTTATTCCAGGATACACGGAGGCTTTTAAAATTTTGGTTTCACACAGAGTTAAATTTATAGGCAAAATAATAAACCTACAGGTCAATAGGACACCACACACAAGGAGGAGGAGGAAAGTGAAAGCTGACAGGACACTGGTTGCACGTCTGTGTGCATTGGTGGGGCCAGTGTTGCCAGACACGTCTCCAGAAATAGGTAAAGACTTGCTATTACTTTTTATATTATATTAAAAAATGCCTGCCTCCTTCCCAGGTTACCGTCCATGGGGATCTGTGAGGTTTTTATTTACATTTTATGGTTCCCTCCTATGATCTCTATAGTTACCTAATCAGACAAAGACATCCCACCAGGGGAGGAATGCCAGGCCTCTTTAGGCAGGACTCTTTGTAATAAATAGCCAGAGCTAGCTACACAGGCAAATCCGGAGGCATTTATGACTAAATACTGACCCCCAGCGTCTAGGTGCAGAAATAAAATATATATTTTTTAAATGATAAAATAACAAGAATCCTGGGAGAGTCCCCGGAAATAACATTCCCTGCAATCCCAATCCTAGGATGCTGGGGTGCTTCAGAAACTGACTAGCTAACCTATGGCTAGTGGCAGCCTGGGGGACTCTAATGAATGTTCTACAGAAGGATGGTCAGGATGGATTAAACGGATCAGCTGTGGGCACAGAGCTATGTGCTTTGTTCTCTCTGCTTCAGAAGTGACATATATGTCAAGGTCTAGGTTCAACTGCTCTAAGTCTTCCCATTAAAAGGGTAGATTCTATGCAATTATTTTGGCTACCATGAACTCCAGCTCTGTCTGATTTCTCATATTGTTCAACGTGACATCCAATAAAGTTTCCTCTCAAGCGGACACAGGGTGAGGTGATTGGGCAGACATTCCCCTTTCAATAACTGTGTGGACAGAGTAACTTCATGAGAAATGATTGAGTAAAACTTTCTGTAGCAAAACAACTCCTTCAGCTGGAGTTGCTTCATCATGAGAGAGAAAGTGACCAAGCATCTTGCAAAGACTTGCTATAGTTGCTACCTGAGGGCACCTATTTTCTAAGGACTACAAACAAGGCACTGGCTCTTTAGACATATGTTTATGTCCCATTCTGGGATATATGGAGGTTTTAAAAAATTTAGCTTTATACAGATTTAAATTTATAGGTCAAGCAAGGAGGCTGTCTTGAAAAGGCAGAACCTCCTTCATGAAAATATCTTTCTTTTTTAAAGTGAGAATACATTTAGGTTTAAGTGGGCAACTACAACAAAAGTCAAATATTAAAGCCAACCTAATCCATTTGACTTCTGTAGGCCATTCATTAAAGCCCACTGACCCTTAGCTGTCTCTGTCAAAGGGTGCATGAAGAAGCAATAGAAACGATGGTGGCTTTGGTCCCAGGCATTCAAGCTGAGTGACATAGGGACGCTTGGGAAGTGGCTGCTGCAGGGAGCCAAAATTCTAGGAAATGAAGATCTAGAAATTGAGTAGAGTTTTAAAATTACTTCTTGGTGCCAAATGAGGGCACCAAGAAAGGATGCCACCCAAAAAGGAATGAAAGAGAATAAAATAGGTTTTTTATTCCACTACTATTTGCTAACTGCCAAGTAATGGCAATCACAATCCTGTTTCTCTTTGTTGTACTAGCGGACAAGCTAATTATTGGTCTGATGCATAGTTGTAGCCTCTAAGATAACAGAAATAAAATAAGTGTACCATTTGTACACACATTACATTCTGTATTTAATACAGACTTAAAAGTTTTTCTTTTAATAGGACTAAGGTTTCAAGAATTTAAAAGCACAGAAACCAGGCACCTTTATCCAGTCACTTCCTGTAACAAGTCACTTTTTAATGACTATACGTAATAAAACTAATATACTTGTTTCTCTTGCAATGTCTTCTCCTGTCACTTTATTTTTCTAGTTTTGTTTTAAAAAATTTCAAACCTACAGAAGAGCTGAAGGAATAGTACAATATTATATACTATTTCTTCAATTCAATAATTATGACATTTACCAGATAGTTACATGCCAAATAAGAACATGTTGGTCAACAGTGGGCTCCATAAAATTACAATGGAGCTGCGAAATTCCTATCGCCTAGTGATGTCATAGCTGCAGTAATGTCATAGCACAAGGCATTACTCACATGTTGGTGGTGATGCTGGTGTAAACAAACCTACGGCCCTGCCAGTCATAGAAAAGTCTAGCACATATGATTATGCACAGAACATAATACCTGGCAGTGTCAATAAACAACTATGATTTATATATGTAATATTTATTATATTGTACTTTTATCATTTAGAGTGTATTCTGACTCATAAAAAAAAGCTGTAAGACAGGTTCAGACAGGTCCGTAAGGAGGCATTTCAGAAGAAGCACTGTTAGATGACAGCTCCACATCTGTTGCTGCCCCCAAAGCCCTTCCAATAGGATGAGAGGTGGAGGTGGAAGACGGTGATATTGAAGACACTGACCCCATGTATGTAGGCCTTGGCTGGTATGTGTGTTTTTGTGGTAGTTTTTAACAAAAAAGTTTAAAAAGTAAAAAAATGAAGCATTTAAAAATAGGAAAAAGGCCACAGAATAAAATAAAGAAAATATTTTTGTACAACTTACAATGTGTTTCTTTTAAGATGTGTTACTATAAAATAGTCAAAATTTTTAAAGTTTTATATAAAAGTTACAGTAAGCTAAGGTTAATATATCATTTAAGGAAATTTAAAAAATAAATCTAGTGAAGTGTAAGCATACACTGTTTATAAAGTCTCCAATAGTGTACGGTAATATTCTAGCCCCTCCAACTCACTCACCATTCACTCTTGGACTCATCCAGAGCGACCTCCCAGTCTCACAAACTCAATTTACAGTAAGTACTATTTCTATGTTTTATACTTTATTTTTTCTATTCCTTTTCTACGTTGAATTATGTTCAGATACACAATTACCATTACAATTTATGTTATAAATTTAACAGTATGCAGTACTGTAACGTGCAGTACAAGTTTGTAGCCCAGGCGGTGTGTAGAGGGCTATACCATCTAAGTTTCTGGGAGTACACTTTATGATGTTTGCACAATGACAAAATTGCCTAATGATACCTTTCTCAGCACAACCCCCCATCATTAGAGTGATTCATGAATGGTATTTGCTTTCTGTTTTCTCTAAATATATTGGGACACTATATTGGCTGATAAATTTGCAAGTGACTTGCAGACATCAGGACATCTCTCTTTAAATTCTCAGAGTATATCTCCTAAGCACAGGGTATAATACCATTGCTATACCCAATAAATTTAATATTTATCATCACCTGCTATAGAGATCACATTCAAATGCCTCCAGATGCTCCAAAATGTTCTCTGTAACATTTTTGAAGTCCAAAGATCCAATTCAAGTTCATAAATTACATTTCATTGTCATGTCTCTGTAGTGTCCTTTAATCTGGAACTGCTCCTTCATATTTTTGGATTTATTTCCTGGCCTCAATAATTTTTAAAATCCCGAACCAGTTGTCTTTTATAATGGCATATATTCTGAATTTATCGTATCATTTTTTTCATTATTAGATTCAGATAAAAAAATTTCTGGCAAGAATACCATGTAGGTGATTATGTACTTCCCACTGATTTATACAGAGAGGTGCATAGGACCACATGATATCCATTTCACTCATCCATTTGAGATGTTGAGGGTAATTACTTGGTTGTAACTAATCTCACCATTGGGAAAATACATTCTTCCTTTTGTAATTAAGAAGATTATGATTTGAGTTTTCTAAAAGCCCAATGGTTTTGGTACCCATTAATGACTCTTGCTTGAATGGTTACTGCCTTGGAAGCTGGCATTCCATAAAGAAAAGTTTTCTTTTTTTGCATACTTTTTCACTCCCCACCTTTAAAAAAAATATCATTATGGTCTTATGAGTCATTTTAAAATTCAATGTTCTATATTCGTTTATTTTTTACTTCAAATTGTCCCACATTTTGTCCTCCAAGCCAGGATTTGTGTCCCATCAGCCCTTGGTCACTTTTATTTTTTCTTTCTCACCAAGATGTTCCAAGCTCACCTTAGGCTTTTTCTGCCTCAAACCTGCAAGGAGCCATTTCTCCCATCCTTGGTTCTGTGGAATAGTATTTAGGAACCAAGATTAAAGAAACTAAATGTGCTCACTGTTAGTGGGTTATTGTTTCCAGGCCTCTTCAGAGGACACAGCCAGAGCCAGTGGCTGCTGGGGCAGGGGGCAAATAGGCACACATTCATACAAACGTCATGAGTTCAAAACCAGCAACACAGCCTGTCTTCATCTTCTTCATTCTGTACCTCTTTCCCATAGCCAGTAACCTGATTTACAGTAACAATATACTTACTCATTGTGACTGCGACAGAATTGTTTCAGAATTGCTTATTAAAAATAGTCTCGGCAACATTTTCATGTCTACACACTTGAGTTTAACATCAGAGTATACCAAATCATCTCATGTTATCCTGCAGAAGTCAACCCCAAAGCAGGCTAGCAGGCCTCTCCACAGCAGAGGTGACATGGACCCTGTCCAAGGCAAAAATCAACTTTGCAATGGCTGCCGTTCGGCTTCTCTTGAGTACCAAGAAGAACAAAGGTCAGAACAGATTACTGATAACTCTCTTCAAACTGAAGATTATATAAGCTGTTTCACCATTTTTGTTTTTTTTTAATTTCAAGATACTTGAAATTAAAAGACAGGTCACAACATTAAGCTTGTGGCCTATTCTGCCACTGTACAAGCTACAAAGACTTGCTCAGCAGTGGAGAGGCACTCCTTTTTTTGTAGCATGTCTGAAAAGTGATAAAAATTCATATAAAACACATATTCGAATATTTTCTGCAGGAATACAGATAAGTGTGACCCCGTCTCCTAGTCTTCTACATTGGTGTATCTGTGCCAACTCTAAGCTTACAAAGTCATTTCAAAACCAGCAGTAATTAAGCTCAATGGTCCCCCCATATCTCTTAATTCAAACTGAACTTGCAGTTAACCATGCCAGAGTGATATCTACACATTAGTACTAGCTGAAGCACAAGTTGTTGGGTGGCATTTCATTCCACTTTCTCAAGCACAGGACACAGGGGGAGTGCTGATGCCCTGCTCTTCCACTCGGGGTGGGAAGTTGGGGCTCTGGGTTTGCTGTATGAGTTGCCCCTTTGGTCCTGACATCACCTAGCAGATAGGCAGCCTTTGGAATCCACGGGAAGTAGAAGCAGCAGCCTCAGTGTAAGCACCATGGTCAAAGAGCATCTGAGCACATCCAAAGGGAACTTGGTTTTGCAGATTGCCACTGATGACTCCAAAGCAGTCTGTCAACTCAGTGCTACGTTAGGTGCCACGCTCAAAACCAGCAGACTTCTTTTGGGACTGGTAAAAGAGTTAACTGTTGCTGTTCCTGGTGTCAGCTTCCACCTTCCACAAGGCTGTTCTCATCCTGAGACCTTCGTGCAGGCAATCTCTGATGCTCGCTGTGTCTGGGACGTGGGAGCTCAGGTTGGTCTCAGAACGTATCTGCTTCGTGTTGATGGTGGCTTTCCTGGATCTGAGATGTGAAGCTTAAGTTTGAAGAGATCACCAGTGTAACCCACCCAGCATTGAACAAGTATTTTCCATCAGACTCTGGAGTAAGAATCATAGCTGTTTCGCTTTTCAAAATCTACCCAGTTTTATGTTTGTCATTTGCTCCGGAATAATCCAGTGTGAGAGAAGAGAGAACGTACTCAACAGTGGCTGTTGTGCTATTTATACTCTCCACCTTGGTGGATGTCTACAATGTTTTATAATAAAAAGACTTTTGAAAAAACGTGAGCTTAAATAGCTAGCCCCAACTCAAATGAAAGGCAGATAGGTAGTGGAAACGACACTTTAAAAAATTGACAGAGAAATCTACAGCCAACTTTTTTGGCAACTTAAGGTTCCGGGGTCTTAAAGGCTAGACTATAAAGCTAGAGTATCCTCCAATAATCAACACTTTAATAATTATGGAAAAGGAGGTACTCCAATTCTGTCTTTAATTTGGCCAAATAACTGTCATTGGAAAGAGATTAGGTGATTCAAGTATTTTTGTGTTTTGAATGTTCTCTATTCTGTCTGGGATCACTGGTTTAAATTCTCCTCCTAGCCCAATGTGAAAACCTTCTGGCTATAGCCTAACACAACGTCTGTCCCAGCCAGATCTGCTCTGAGGCAAGGCATTGTTTTATATGAAAAAGGGCGTTACAGAAGTGAGCCCCAAACTTGCAAAATTCAGTGACACAAAAGGCAAAAACAGGAAACATGGCCAGGATTTGCCAGGCCGAGGCAATTGTGGGGTGCTTCTGAGGGAATGAGAACATATGAAAGGCTTTCCGGGTGAGAGGAAAGAACTTGGAAGAGATTCCTACATGTTACTTGTAAAATGCATAAAAATAAATTTAAAATGATACAGGGGTGTGATAAATTTTCTGTCTAGTAGTTTCTCCCACTTCATTTTGTCAAAAACTCCAAGGTGCTAGGGAAAATAAACAGTTCCGACTACAAGGCAGAAGGGAGAGAAAGGAGTTGATCTCTGAACTCTTCCTCTTGGAGGATTTCCGCTTTCAGCCACCGAACTGACCAAGTGCAGTTCAGCAGGAATTGGTTCCAACAGATTCACACTGCGACCAGGAAAAGCATTCTCTCCAAAGCTACAGGGCACGAGCAAGCTTCCCAGGGTAGAGGACGAATGACCCCTGCTATTAAAATGCACACTGGGAACTGCACTTTACTAACAGTCCTGAACGAAGATGAAAAATAGGTTGCAAATGTTGGCAAAAGACTCTAGCTGAGCTTGGAAATCGATCACATTAATCTTCCTTGATCTTATCAAGAAAACAGACATTAGACACATGTATTCTAACCAAGGATAATTTGTTAATTCAGTGCCCAAATTGGTACTAGACAATGCAAAACCCTCCATTTTCTAGGCAGAGCTGCTCTAAAAGAAAGACCAGTTACCAGTGAACTGGGATATGTTACTAGTGTCACATATTTAAAACTCTGAAAGCAGCTGCTCTTGCTACTCCTTAACTTGCCACATGGGACCTATGCAGGTGTCCTCAAACTGCGGCCGGCCCGCGGGCCACATGCGGTGGTGTGATTGTATTTGTTCCTGTTTTGTTTTTTTACTTCAAAGTAAGGTATGTGCAGTGTGCATAGGAATTTGTTCATAGTTTTTGTTTTTTTTTCTTTTTTTAACTATAGTCCAGCCCTCCAGTGGTCTGAGGGACAGTGAACTGGCCCCCTGTTTAAAACGTTTGAAGACCTCTCCAGGGCAACCACTTCAGCTGGGAGAGAGGGGTGTCTAGCTTGTCCCAGGAAAACTTTAAACTGGTAGCAAGATAGGCTGCCCAAGGACCAAATTCTTAGAAGTCTGTCTTCCTTTTCTTTAGGATAAATAAAATCCGAAATTTCTACCCCAGCCTCAGACAGAACAGAAGGATGCCAAGATTAGAATGCAGGTTAGGCAGACTTCAGGATTCCTGCCTCAGAAATCCTGGAGAACTTGTTAATAATCCAACGGAAACAGGTTTATGTGAGGTTTTTATAAATATCTTTTCTGTTCATATTTACTTCAGGTGAGATCTGGAAAACAGTGAGACTAAATTTTATCAGAAGTACTACCTCAGCAAAAATCATCCCTATCTTGGGAAGCCTGCAAGATTCCAAAGTGATTGGATAATAACTCTTGCTTTGTGTGTAGAGGGTCCCAGGGAGGTTGACACCTAGATCCCCAAGACAACAAAAGAAATCCACCTTTAGGATCTTGGGCTTCATTAAGATGTGGGCACTAAGTGGGATGGAAAACTCAGAGGCCAATTCCAGAGATGAAATTATTAAAAAAAAAAAAAAAATAGTCTAAGTCACGGCCCAGCCATAGGTTTAGTATTTTAGGAAGATCTAGTCGTTTCATTCTTAACCCTGCTCTTTGAGTTCTAGAGTATTATTTTGTTAATCAACACAACTAAAATGAAGGGGCTACATAGAGAACCAGTGGTCAGCAATAAGTGTGCAGCATCCAGTCCGTGTCCTTAGGCATCCCAGATGCGGCCGGCTCTGAGCACACCAGATTCATCCCTGCTTCTCAGCCATCTTCAGCCAATTTCTAGAGACCGAGCTGCAGAAAATAGTTTTCTTCAAATGCCAGTTTTACTATAAAATAGATACAAATAACCTAATCCACCAATGGAAACCTACAAAAGAATGGCAACAGCCATTATTACTGTAAATATTTTTTATATGACTTTGTCCTTGAAATATATGTGACTCGCTTTGAAATACAGTGTGTCCCAAAAGTTGCCCTACACAGGGAAAAAGGGAAATTGTAGCTAAATGTACCTCTATTTACAAACTATTACAAAATTATACAAAGAGGTAGCCAACATGTAGAGAATGTTTCGTAAATATTTGTGAATAAAGGTACATTTAGCTACAACTTCCCATCAGTCCCATACATAGGGGGACCTATGTATGCTATCTTTGGGATACCCTGTAGAGTCAACAGCTTAAAGAAATGATGAGTTACATACCCCCAGCATTTAAAAACACACCGTGAAAAAGAATATAATTAAGAGAATAAGCAATCAATTGTGTCCATGGCCTGCCCTGACAACTGTGCTGCCCACTATAATCAATGGTGAAGGACAAATACATGTATGTGACAAGCCCCCAAATACTATTCCCCTTGCTCATGTGAATAAAATTACCTCATGCACCATATTCTACCTTTCTTGCCCTAACCTTCAATTTTTAGAAAATCCTGAGTGTCTCTGTGTTGAAGTAAGTGTAACTCTTTGTGTGACACAGGAAGAAAGGGGCCCACCTAAAATCCATCAAACACACGGACACATGCTGGGGATGTCACTTTCTGCCACAGAACTTTATTTTCAAACTAATTGTAAGTACACAAAGATTAAAGTTCAAAAAAGCAAACCAAAAAGAGAACTTAAACAGGCACAGTTGTCCATTTGCTGCTTTTCTAGTAGTCAAAGAGGAATTCTACTAAGTGTCAAACAAAGGATCTCTAGACTAGAAGACAAGTTCAAGGATCTTGTTTGCATGGTGGTGATGTGCTTGTTAGCTTTCTTAGAGGAACCAATCTGTGATTTTCCCATTTAATGGGCCTCTGGACTTAACTATCAAAGTACCCCTTTTCCTATAGGAAAAGACTAGCAATACATACTTA
>CAUYPK010163600.1:0-10877 GCA_963574355.1 Loris lydekkerianus
TTTAGTTTGATCAGATCCCAATAGTGTATTTTTGATACTGCTTCGATTGCCTGGGGAGTCCTCCTCATAAAATATTTACCCAGGCCGATTTCTTCAAGAGTTTTCCCTGCACTTTCTTCAAGTATTTTTATAGTTTCATGGAAGAGACCACTTTGAAAGAATATTTTTGACACCATCATGTAAAATTGGTATGGATCTTTTTCCCATTAAAGTAATTCTAACCACAAACTTAAATTGCTTTGTCAAACAAAAATCTCACAGATTTCAAATCCAGTTAGAAAATAAATCAAATATGCACAGTAAAGAAGAGACATGGGCTTTAATTAATGGAACTTAAGAAAAATCTGGCCAGAGGAATTTCCTGTATTAGAAAAAAAGGAATCACAGTAACTTCCTATTGAACACAACTAATAGGGAAAGCCCTATTTTGTAACATAGAATTAAAATACACAAAACACATCCACAGGAATACAGAAGAGCAGAGTCTATACTCCTTTCCATCAAAGGTGGGGTCATTTATGTGTCTCAAACCTGAACAAAATATAGGTAACAGTCTAAATCCAATCATGACAATAAAATACTTTCCATTTTTAAGTTTGATGGTAATATTTACATTTTTTAAAAGATTTTTTTTCTTTTTTCTTTTTTAAAAAGTTACAACATGCTCAAGGATACATACATATGGAAAAAATCATCACTTCATGGTAGTATAAAACACTGTTCTTACATATTAACCCAATTCAAGAAAGATATCATCAGGAAATCTAACATAGTGTTTACTTCAAAGATGATATTCAAGTATGTTATTTAAAACACTATGTCTAATATATCAAGAAGCAAGCACTGCTATCTAATTTTTTAGTTTTAGTATCTATATCCTCCTCCTCCACCACCACCACCTCCTCCATATGGATCTCCATAACCTCTTCTACCATAAGCCCTTCCACCATAAACTCCCCTGACTTGAAAACTTCCTCTATCATTCTCTCCCCCACCCCACACCCCTCCTCCTCCACTCCCACCCCCGCCACTTCTTCCACCTTCTCCCCTTCCTCTACCACCTCCACCACCCCCACGCCCCCAACCACCCCTTCCACTGCTTTCTTGTCTCTTTTGCCAAGGGGGCATTTCAATTTCATTTGGCCATCCTCCCCTGTCAGGCACCCTTCTCATCAGCACCTTATTAATGGCACACACTGTCTTCTCCCGGCTAGCACCACTACTTGTCCTAATAATCTTGGACAGATCTTCATGAGCAGCAAGCAGATGCGCCATTGTAACTGTGGTCTCGGGTAACAAAACATAACGCTTAGGCTGATAAATCCTTGCTATGTCATCTGTTTTTACCTTTGCTCTATCAGACCATACAAAGAACTGTACTGTCATGTCTAGTCGTTTCATTAACATTCTCCAGTGGCCCTCATATTCACAGGAAAGAGCTTCATTGATTCTTTCTAGCTGTTGCGCCTATTCCAGATTTAAATCAATTTTCAGCAATGGTTTTCCCACATGATTATTCTGAACTTTTGAGAGTATTTTTCACCTTGATTCCACTTGGCTTAGCATAAGTAGAATGTCAGAAGTTGTTGTCTTGGGTATACCAAGGGTATCACACATAACTTGAACTTCCTGATGAATTTCACTATTTTTATCTAATTGAGAGTGTTTACATGTTTTATTCTTTAATATCTGTGAGGCTTGAAGTTCTATACTTAAAAATAATAGAAGTTTCAAACAGTCCTCCTTCTTTTTTAAACAGTCTTTAATACCTCCTGATATGAGTACAGAATATGGACAAGCCATTTCTTTTAAAAAACCATTATCTCAAGTTGGAAGCTCTCTAGATCATCTTCCCCAGCTGAACTGATACTTTCTTCCAAATTGCAGAATGATTTTATTTGAGAGCCTAACCAAACACAGAGTTCTGAGAATTCTGGTGAAGACAGTCCACCCTCTGCTGCCTTGGTAAGGGCATGCTCTTCTAACAGTGGTCCCTTATACTGATTTCTGGAATTTCACAAGACATCCAGAATCAGTTCTTTGGCTTGACATTGTGTCAATCATTAAAACACAACACCGTGCAGCTCTGGAATTTTTGGTGGTTTGGGAATTTGGCACAGTAGAAAAAACCTTCTGTTTTAGTCCTAGCACCCTTATATGCTAGGTTATAGAATTCAGGTTGCAGTGGTACATGACATGGTATCGATCATTTTATAATAGCTTGTTGAAAGAAAACAATCCCCCCAAAATTAGAGGGAGTTTCAGAATTTCATAGGTCTCTTTAGACCAGTCCTTTCAGATTACAACATGACTACTCTCAGAAGGGCCAGAACCATTTCAAAAATACATAATTAATGTTTTTAAACCTGAGCTGCTAGGTTCAAATCCAACCTGGGCCCTCCAATCAACAATGACGGCTGCAACCAAAAAAGAAATAGCTGGGTGTTGTGGCGGTTGCCTGTAGTCCCAGCTACTTTGGGAGGTTTAGGCAGGAGAATTGCTTGAGCCCAGGAGTTGGAGGTTGCTGTGAGCTGTGATGCCATAGCACTCTATCCAGGGCAAAAACTTGAGGTTCTGTCTCAAAAAATAATAATAACAATAAATGTTTTAAGTTTGTGTGAAAATTTGTTAGATAGTAATAGAAGTAGTAATAGAAAACAATTTAGATCCTTTCTCCTGTGGTAATGTATACTGTGAAAAGGTCAGAGAGAGGCAGGTGAGGTAAATCAGCCAATCAAGATTTTTTTTAGGACTTCAAATATTGAATTATGGATACAAACACAAAAGCAATGGCTAGGGGGTATTCTTTTTATCTCTAGTGACTTGCATAACTTTTTCTTACTATAGCATAAGGCTCTATTTCCTGTTAGATTCCTGTATAGAGCTTGCTTAGTTCTTCAGGCTCATTATTTGTACAAATAAACATCTGTCCACTACTTTTAGGTAATTGTCCCAGAGAAAGCCCCTTCCTGCTTTCTACAAAGTTACAGCTCCATTACCCACTGAAAAGTTTAAACTTATGGCCTCCCCTACCAGCTTTTCCACCAGAGCAATAACTCCTTATTGTCTATTCAACCATACCATCACCATTCTAAGACTTCCCCTAACTGAACTTACATAAGGGTGCACTTTTCTTTGCTCTCTCTTTTCCTCACTCCTCCTTGGTATTGTCCTGCAACATCCCCCTCAGCAATAAAGACCTTTCATAGAAGCCTTGGTGGTCTATGAGATCTCTGCTGGTCAGATCTCTGCTTGTCGAGTGCATCCACCCTCCCCCTTTCAACTACAAATAAACATCTGTCTAAAAATGCTCGTATCTGGCAAAGTAGCCTTCAAAAAAAGAAGGAGAAATTGGGCAGCACCTGTGGCTCAGTGAGTAGGGCACTGACCCCATATACCAAGGGTGGCAGGTTCAAACCCGGCCCCAGCCAAACTGCAATTAAAAAAAAAAAAAAAAATAGCTAGGTTCCTGCAGCCCCAGCTGCTGGGGAGGCAGAAGGAAGAGAATCATGTAAGTCCACGGCACTCTACTGAGGGGACAAAGTGAGACTGTCTCTTAAAAAAAAAAAAGGAGAAATTAAGGAAAACAAAAGTTACAAAATTTTATCAATTGTAGACCTGCTCTAACATAACAGATGTAAAGGTCTGAAAAAGGGCAATGAAATGTTTCGTGAGTTTTTTCTTTTAACTTTCTCCCATTCTTTCTTAGGAAATAAAAATCATTCTGTTTTAAGTCCAGTGATCTCCGTTATCTTAAATCACAGAAGATGGCTCAATAGAATCATTCCAAGATTACAAGTTCATAGTTATCCTAAGACCAAAAACAGTAATTGTAGTTAAACAACAATAGCTTGACTCTGGCGCATGTTAACACTAGTCAAGTAGGATCAAGCCCTAGGGCCAAAAGCCTCCCTCTAAAAAGCCCTGTTTTTGTGTTTAAAGGCAGAATGGTGGTTTCTTGAGATTCTAGTTTGTGTCCTCATTTGCTGGGAAGTTAACATTCTCTTTCCCTTTCATCAAAGCACTTGTCCTCATTCTTTCTCACTCATTTTTGGCTGAGGGGACAAGTATCAAATGTCAAGTAACTACAAAGTAGTTCAAGTAAGAGTAGAAGAAATGTTAAATACATTACTTAAGGCTAAAATTGTTCCTCAAGTTAAATTAATAGACAGTAGGTAGTAACCCAAAGCTAAAAGAAATGAAGATAGGAAGCTGAAGAAAAAGAATTGCTTAAGCCCAGGAGTTTGAGGTTGCTGTGAGCTGTGACACTGCAGCACTCTACCAACGGCGACATAGTGTCTACTCTGTCTCCAAAAAAAAAAAAAAAAAAGACGAATGGAGTAAACAATCTCCAAAGGTAAATATAAAAGCCAGTATTGTATTTTTAGTTTTTAACTTTTTCCCTGGTATTATTTAAAAGATGAATACAAACAGAGATTTACATATCATATTAATTGTTAACTTAATAAGTGGTAGGAAATAAGGAACATTCAATCGAGGAACCATAGTCAAGATGGGGCCTTTTTTTTTTCTCAAAGAGGAAGTTAGAACCTTTAGCATTTTAAAAGAAACAGAAAGAAGGAAAAACATGGGTGTGTGTGTCTGTAATGAGGCAAAGCGCTTACATTCTTGAGAGGTAGAATACACATTTAATGTAAAAGAAAGTGAATGTTACAAAGGGAAAAGGACGTGAAGGGAGAATCATTATGTAGAAGTCCCTGGTAGATGAAAAAATGACTAATTCTGTCTTGTCTCAAATTTCAGTATCTGTAAAGATTAACTTGTAATTCATTACTAGTGTAGAATAGAACAGGCTTTACTTTTAGGTACTTGACAAAGGTACAATTTGTGTAAGGAGAGAAAGGAATCTCCTTAATGATCTGAGGGCCTGTTCTCTGGTGAGGCCTTTACCTTCTGCTTTGCATGAGCTGGGGGTGGCTCTGAGGCTTTGATTTTTTTTCATATATAAGGATGTAATTTTTGATAATATCAATATAATAGAAAATAGAGTGGTATAAGAACAGAGGGTTTTTTCATACATATAAAGTTTTGTTTGAGTGTTGTAAGTTTAACTGGGTAACTGTTACAGGAAGACAAGGCCCAATGAAGAGAAAGAGCACCCAAACACCACTTTTATAAGAGGAAGGGCTTTATTCACCAGCTAGGAGCTTATGGCATAGAAGAATTCCAAATGGCCACGCTTCCTGACTGCCTTGGTCTTTCCCTGTTTATTGACAGTCAAAAAGTTCCACCCCACAGATACCTTTCTCATTGACCAGTTTGAATCAAGTGGGAGATCATATTCCTGCCCCCACAGAACTATAGGATTTAACAGAACTTGGAAATTTCCAAGTTTCGGGAAGTTAAGTTTATAAATTCCCAAGTACAGAGTCACCTTGGAGAGGACCTTGCAGGTATATTCTTGTGGTCTCCTTGAAAAGACCTGTTCTTCTAGACCTCACCCTTCTCAGCTATCTTCTCTCATTCCCCCCTTTTGAGACTCCAATGTATTTTAATTTGGGGTCTCAATATCAGCTTGTATCTGCAGGTGCCAATATTAATTATGTTTCAGCACTGAGGTTTTAGGGACTGTGACTCTTCTTGGGTTCTCTACTCAGGCCTTAATAGTACTGTGGTGGTGGGCTAATATACATATAAGTTTTTACTTTTCCCTGTGACATTTCCCCCCTTTCCCCAAAGTTCAAAGTCCAATTAAAACAAGTCCCTCAAGGAGTTTCCTCAGGCTTCAGCCGTGCATTGACCAGGCAACTCCCAGTATGTGGCTGGAGCAGGGCATGCTGATGATCTTAAAAGTGACCTTTACTTTCCAAGGGGCAGTGAAGCCCTATTCAGCCAGCTGTGACGACTCCAGGTGAGTATTTCTTTCACCTTCACTGCTGTGAGTGTGGTCAGAATGATGGTGTAAAGTCCTTTCTACCTTGGTTTCAGGGGGACCAGGTTCTGATTCAAGACTTAGACTCGGTCCCCTTGATCCTCCAGAGAGAAAAGATGTACAGACACAAAAGACTAAACAGAACACAGTGAATTACCCCAGTGGAGATTTTCCTTGTTACTCTTCCCAGGGTTTTTGTCTATTCAGTTCAGTCTTTCCCAGTTCTTTTAGGGGTTCCTGCTAAATTGCAGAATTGACAGAGCCTCTTTGAACAACACCCGTGGCAAGGCCTGTATTCAATTAGGCTTTGCTTCCTCACAGAGTCTACCAATTTCTGCTCTTATGGTCCTGTTTATGCACTTCACCCTGTCTAAGCTTTGAGGCCTATAAATTATTCAAAGCTTTAGCTTATTATTTGCACAAGTTTTGCTATAAAGGCTAGCCCATTGTCAAATTTAAAATAGAGTGGCAGCCTAAATCATGGGACGATTTCTCTGGGCAATATTTTTACTAACTATTTTAGGAGTCTTTTTTATCCTGGTGGGCAAGGCTTTTACCTATTCCAAGTCTGATAGACCATCATCAGTCAGTACTTGTTTTCTCAAAACCTGGGCATTTTAATTAAGTCTACCTGGAAGTCCTTGAAGGGTGTTGCTCCTTATGACAGGATTCCTGGGGGTACCACTGCTTTGAACTGGCTGCCGGTGATACACTGTAGACTAATAGTTTTGGCCAAGGCTGCCAGATGGGAAATGTAGACGTACTGGCCCAGCAACTTCATCAAATACTCCTGTCACCATGGTGGCTCCTAGAATCTGGGGGACTGCTACTTGTTCATCTGGCATCTTTGTTCATCCTTCCTCTGCTTCCTGGCTCCCCGCCCCTGCCAGCCATTTCTTCTCCTCCTGGGAGTAGATAGGGGTGAGCTCTGGAATCCATAGGATGAGGGGAGCCATGCAACAGCTGGTATGGTTGGGATGCAGCCCTTTTTGCCTCAGTACCAAGCCAAGTGTTCTCTTTAATGATGGTGGAAGCATTTCTTTGATGTCCACAACAGTGCATCACTGCTACCTTCCAGAGTTTCCAAGGCTTCTAGTAACTGAAGTATGTATCTCCCGTTGATACTTAATGTCCTTTCTTCCAGAGTTTAAAAGTCCCTTTTCCTTGTATAATGCCCTGTGCACTTGGAGAATCAGAAAAGCATACTTAGAGTTGGTGTAAATATTTACACTTTTTCCTTGGCTTAATTCTAAGGCTCGGGTCAAGGCAATTAACTCAGCCTTCTGAGCCAATGCTCCTTGAGGTAGGGGCTTAGCCTCCACAGTTTCTGTTAAGGTAACCACTGCATACCCAGCCCACTGCTCACCTTGCGCTGTCACGTAACTGCTTCCATCTAAACTAAGTCCCTTTCTGCATCTGTCCAGGGCTGGTCACGCAAGTCAGGTCTGCTAGAGTACACATTATCTATAACTTCCATACAGTCATGCTTAGTCTCTCTTCCACTGATTGGAAGGAGCATGGCTTAGTTCAGAGTGTTGCATTAGAGAGCCAAAAACATCCCCTAGGGTCCATTAAATTGACCACAGAGTGGGGTACTTTCACTCTGAGATCCTGCCCTAGAGTCAGCTTATCGACTTCTTGCACAAGAAGAGCAGTAGCGGCTAGAACCCGTAAGCAGGGTGGCCATCCTCTTGCCACTCCATCCAACTGCTTAGAGTGGTAGGTTACAGGACTTGGCCAGGACTCAACCAGCTGGGTTAACACCCACAGCCATTTTATCTCTCTCTGAGACATACAGAGTAAAGGGCTTGGCCAAGTCTGGCAGTCCCAACACAGGTGCAGCCAATCAACCTCATCTTTAGCTGGGAGAAGGCACTTTCCTCTTCTCTTTCCCACCCCAAGGGCTCTCCCTTCTCCCCTTTAGTTGCCTCATACGAGGGCTTAGCTAAGACAGCAAAGTTGGGGATCCAAAGACGACACAAGCTGACCGTGCCTAAGAATTTCCAAACCTGCTTTCAGCTCTTGGAGGTAGGGAGGTGATTAATGACCTGCCTCTGTTCCATGCCTAGATTATTTCCCTTTGCTGAATAGTAAATCCTAGATAACGTACTTGCTACTGGCACCTGGGCCTTCCGCTTAAATGCTTTATAGCCACATACCTCTAGATGTCATAAAAGATAGTCCATGCCTTGGGCGCAGCCCTCCTGGGTAGGGTGTCCTGAAAGAAGGTCATCAACATATTGGAACAGCACACATTCTGATTTCTAAGCCGGGGATTTCTTGAGTTCATGAGCCAGTGCTTCTTCAAAAATCGTGGGTGTTTTGAACTCCTGTGGCAACCTGGTCCCACTGGAAAGCAAACAGCCTCTGGCTTCCCAGAGCCAGCCTTATACTGAAAAAGGCATCTTTTAAGTCCAGACAAGTGGGCCACTTGGCTTCTGCTGGTAGCAGATTCAGCAGGGTAGGATGCAGTGTTACAATTACACCATTAACTGGGAAATTCTAGATAACATTTAATACTGCACAAGTTTTTCCAGTGTAGCCAATAGGCAAACTTTGTTGAGTCTTAAGGCTTCAGAGTAAATATAATTACTGTATATAATTCTATATTTTTTGGCCAGTCTCTTAGTCCCATTTAATAGATCAATTTAGTAAAATAGTTACATCTCATTTTATAAATTGACAGTACAGACAAGGGTGGGATCTAAATACAAGTGGACCACAGCCTCTTTTTCCGCCCTTTAAACTATTTTTCTCTCTCCAATATCTCTCTTTACTAAAGGCAAATTATAGTAGAACTAACTTATTTGTCAAAATAAACTGTACCTTTAATATACAGGGTCTGATTATTTGCATTAAGTGTAAGAATATTTAATTATTAGCCATCTGGGCTCTTCTTTTCTTTAAAATTGGCTTTGCTAGAACCTTTTATAAGGAATCTCAGGCTGGACTTTTTGAAAGCCTTTCAGAGCCCAGGTTTCATCTGTGCCATTAGACACCTGTATGCATTAGGTAAATCCCTCGTCTCTTGAGGTCCCCAAGCATATTTTGATTCCTGGACCCATCAGCAAGTGACCTTCATTACTTACCGCAGATCAGGGAATGTTACTGATGGGTATCTGGCCTGTTTTCCAAAGGGCTTTTTTATTGACCTTATAAAGTCAACCTTAATTCCTTAATGAAGTCTGGACACCTCTGGAAATCCTATTCCAGCCAAAACCTTGGTAAAATAACCAGTGCCTTCATCATGTCCTATAGAACAAAAATAGATTCTTATTGAACTTATGCAAATAACTGTATTGTCAGAAATTAAGAATACTTGCAAACAGCTTTCAAATTCTGGAGAAATCAAGGAAAGAGAAAAATACATGTTTCAAACTTTGTTCATAAGTACATACATTGCTTGAAAAGCTACAAAGAGCTCAAAAGACAGAAAATTATTTTCTTGACTTCTGGAAAACAGAACACAGAAAGAATCAACAATATTTTGAACAAAAAGCCATTACAAACTAGCCCAGTTCCACATAACTGATTTCTGTTCTATTGAAGTTAGGTTAGCAATACTTAGACATGTTGACTTTCCAATGAAAGTTCTAAAAATCTGCTTTTAGTTCGAAGGTATTCAGTTTCCAAAGACATCAGGAATTTGAATTCAAGAGAATTCGTCAGCCTCTCTTAATATTTCTTTTTCTTTTTAGGATAAACTTTGGACTCAGCCAGTTACATATAAAATACTTTCTTTTTTTAGATGCATTAAAATTATTACCAACAATATATGTTAGGACAGACCAATGTCTTATACATTAGGACAGACCAAAGCTTTATACATTAGGACAGACAAATGCCTTATAGTATTGGAACATATATATAAGCATAACCTACATAAAATTAATCACCATTTCATATTTGACAATGTTTCCTATATATTTTGAATAAATCAAATAAGTTTAATTTGTTTTCCCATGACTTTCAGTGGTCTTAATATTTCAAAAAGACCAAATTTAGAGTTGTGTGGGTTTTTTGTTGTTGTTGTTGTTGGCATGGGCCAAGTTTGAATCTACCAGTCTCAGTGCATGTGGCCAGCATTGCAACCACTGTCCAACGGGTGCCAAGCCCCAGATTTAGAGTTTTGATTTTGGAAGGTTTGTCAAATATCAAAGGCCTAAAACATTTGTTTAAACAAAATTACAAGCAAAAGATTTTAAAGGAAATACATAGTCAACTGGATCACATGCAAATTCTTTCACAAATTCTCTTTTATGAGCTTCATTTAAGTTGCACTGACCATCTACAAACTTTCTAAACTTTCTTTAATTTCTGCCCTGCCTTCCACTTCTACACAACCATTCTGTTTTAGGACAAAATTTATCACAAAAGATTCTTTCTTTACACAATGCCATTCTCCTTTCTGTCTAATTTCTCTTACTCTCAAAAATTCACTTCCCACAAAACAGGATCCCAGTTTACCATGAAGTCACCCATTCACTCAGCCAAACTGATAACTAGAAAGTTTAAAAAGCAAGAATCTTATCCTTTGACAAAGATTGAGTTTCTGCAACAATTTAAACAACCAAATTATTACATTTTACGAATGAGACATTTATGAGATGTAACATTGATACAGGATTTTCCCACTCAGGGCTGGACAGGGAACCCACATTTTTCAGGCTCAGGAGAGCTTAGACATCAGACTCCCATCTCCAGGCATAAACCCTCTGAGCCGCAGCAAGGTCACAGACAAAGCAGCCTGAAACCTTTTAGACGGCTCCACCCTGACTAAGGAGCACACACCCTAATCCCTTCCCCAGACAAATCTGTAGCAAAGACCTAATTACCTTGTCCCAGGTGCTGCATTCATTCATTTGCTAGAACATCCTTTCAGTTTGTAAAGGTATTTTTCGCCAATCTCTCAGGGCCAAAATATCTCTCAGGGCCAATTATTTACCCCTAGAAAAAGGACTTATGCAGGAAACCTCCGATCTGG
>CAUYPK010163606.1:0-32500 GCA_963574355.1 Loris lydekkerianus
GTCTCTCACCCTCCTGTATGTTGGCTAGGCTTGTTCACATTGCAGCTTGCCAAGTTCCGAGATAGTGAAAAAGAGTTCAAGACCTCTTGAGTCTATGATCAGGATTGGCACACCATTGCTTTTACCTCATTCTATAAGTCAGTGCAGATATTAGGCCAGCCCAGATTCAAGGAGTAAGGAAATAGATTCCTTCTCTCCAGGAGAGGAGCTGCAGTCACATTATAAAGGATGCTGAGATGGGAAGGGGCAGAGAATTGCAACCATTTTTGCACTCAGTACCCTTCAACACTCAAGGCCCCACTTTCCTTCCTACATGGATTTCCCAAGTCCATATACATATATGTCTGCATGTCCTTGTCTTACCCAAAACGCTTTTTCATGCTTTCTATGTGACATTCAAAACTCTTTCCATCCATTTAGATTGTAGATCAAATCCTTTCCTCCTTTTAAGCCTTCCATGCCTTTCTAGGCCTTTTGTCATCTCTGATTTTGTCAGTATCACTCACTCGCCATTTGATAATTTAACTTTACCATGGAAAGATATCTTAACACTAAACTAGGTCGTATCTTCCTTGAAAACAGGAATTGTTTCTTATAATGTTTTAAAAATACTACCCTCTGTGAATGGTGGTATCACACCAATGGTGCATAATGCAAGGGTACATGTCGGATCTATTAGTATAGAGTATAAATATCTTAACACAATAACCAAATAAACGAGATGAGGTATATATTAACCAGTATGATGTAAGCATTCCTAATTCTATATGAAATCAGCACATTGTACCCCATAAATGCATTAATAATATACATGATCTATGTGTTTATGATTTAATAAAAAAAAAATTAAAAATAAAAAAAAATTAAAAAAAAAAAAGAAGAATGTGTTCCCCCTCCATCCAGGATAATACAAAAGATGTAAACAGTTGTTTGATTTTTAAAACTGAGGTAACTTTTTTTTTTGAGGCAGAATCTTGCTTTGTCGCCAGGGCTAAATACAACAGAATCATCACAGCTCACTGTAAGCTCAAACTCCTGGGCTCAAGCAAGTCTCCTGCTTCAGCATCCCAAGTGGCTGAGACTATGTGCACATACCATCATACCTGGCTCATTTTGCTACTTTTTGGGGGATTTTTTGCAGTTTTTTGGCCGGGGCTGGGTTTGAACCTGCTACCCCTGGCATAAGGGGCTGGCGCCCTAATCCTTGAGCCACAGGTGCGCCCTAATTTTTCTATTTTTGATAGCGAAGTGGCCTCACTTTTTCCTCAGGCGGTCTCCAACTCCTAGCCTCAAGCCATCCTCCTATCCTGCTGTCTAGATGGAAAATAGGGAAAAATATAAAAGACCTAATAATATGATCCCATTTCTAAAAAAAATGGGAGAGGGATAAAGGATGCTACATATACTATACTCAGAGGGCTGAGATTATAAGCCTAAACCACCAGGCCCGGCCTGAGGGTAACAAACTTTTAAGTAACTTTCTGAAGTATTAATAAACTGAGTAAAATGCTATTGTGCAAATTTTAAACGGAAAAGGTGATGAGTAAAAATAAGATATATTTCATAGCTCAATCCCGGTGTCAAAATATACTTCCTGAATACCAGTAGAAGACAGACAAGACTAGGGCTATTTAAAGAAGGCAAAAGTCCACTTCTAAAAAACAACTCACCAATACCCCAAAGCCTCCACCCTCAAAAGACACAGAAATGAGTTTAATAATTTTGTTTTCCTTATGGGAGTAACAGGCAATTGGAATAATTATCCAGGAAGTCCTAACAAAAGGCTTCGGTAGGAAAATGTCATTGCTTTTATTGGAATTATTTTTAAATGGCTAATTGAAATAACCAAATAATGGCTTATTTTTAATAGATGAGTTTTCATTTCCAATATTGGGAAAAATCTTTGTTTTTCCCTCTACTGTCAGCCTTTGGCCACTTCAATAATATTTGTTTTCTCTCTCTAAAGCAGTTCCCCTAGGGAAATGAAGATACTCCAGTCTTACAGAAGTGTAACCATCAGGGACAGGGATGAGGGTGGGGATAGAAGGAGTGTGTGGGGAGGGGAAAGAGAAAAGATGGGAATTTAACTGTGTATCATTCTCTCAACACATTCAAATCACTAACGTTTAGTCACACAAAATGGTTGTGACTAAGTTCAAATTCATACATCTTGAAATAATTAAGCCCAAGGTCTCAGTCCCTCTCTCTCCTAGACCTCTCTGATCTCTATTCCCTTCTTTCAAAGAACTTTTAATCACATACAAGTATAGTATATGTAGCATCCTTTATCCCTCTCCCATTTTTTTAGAAATGGGATCATATTATTAGGTCTTTTATATTTTTCCCTATTTTCCATCTTATTAGGCTGCTATTATTCTATTGGCTCAATGAATAATGATACCATTGTAAACTCTTCTGAGGAATATGCAGCTTCCCTTCAATTTAGGCTATCATAAATAACTCTGTACAGACTATTCTTATGTGTATATATATTTTTTCACATCTGTGAATTTTTTTGAACAAAGTATATGTACATTTCACATTTTCATAACTATTACCAAACCACCCTTAAAAGAAGTTAAACAATTTGTAATTCCAACAAGTTTCTATTTTTTCTACTCTTTAATGCTGGTGTTTTTCAAACATTTTAATTTCAGCCAATCTGATAACTGGAAAATGGTAACTTACTTTGTTTTGGGTTTAATGATATGTGAGGGTGAACATCGTTTTACGTTTATACCCTTTGCCATTTTTCTATTGGATTATTTCTCTTGGAGCCATTTGAAAAGTTCTATAAACGTTGAGAAAATTAGGCCTCTGTCCTATTATTGTAAAGATTTCTCCCAATCTGCTGCTTGTCTCTTGACTTTGTGTATCTTATTGGAAATGGAAGAGATCAGGAAGTAGCCTGGGTTTAGCCACTGTAAGAACTTTTAAAAAAAATACATCTCCTGTGACAGAAAAAAGTAACCAAGAGGTTGAAACTGTCCGTAGGATAACAATTACAACTTTGAGTAATATTTTACAAATCATATTAACTATCTTAGCTCTGCATGCAAACAACTGAAGAATCTTCTGAATAATTATCATCCTTTACTGTAGTACAAGATACTGTGATTCTTTAATTTATAAACCTCTGGAAAGGTTTTTCATGTGGAAAAACACTGATCCACAGGCCAGGGAATTTCACCTGTCTTCCCTGACCAAATTCTGTAACTTGGCTAAGGAGGCAGAGTCAGGTAGATGGTCACAAAGCACTGAATCAGAGTGAAACGTCAAGACGCAGTCAGAACAGGTCTGAGAAAAACACGGGGGGGGGGGGGGGGAATGAGCTGAAGAAGAGCACAGGTGTTTATTTTAGCAGCACATGTAGGAGCCTGGAATGGCTCAGAGAAACTCACAAAGCACCTGCACGAGCGCAGCGTGGTAATTCACAAAGCCTTTCCCCCGCGTACGCTCTAAATGCTCAAAAGTTTAGACATTACTTACTAATGTCAAAAGTCACTGAAAGAAATGAAAGCAAGAAGAAGAAGACAAATGTAAACGAAATCTTAAAAATCTGACCGCATAAGGAACTGAGCTCGACTCCGTGATTGTGTCCCAAGAGAAACTGAGTTATGGGGAATGAAAACTTCTTCGGATAAACTGTCCACAGATTTGATAAACATTTAGCTAAAGGCTAATACAAGGAGAGGGACTGAACCTTCTGGTCCCTACAGTTCCTCTAAGTGGTAAATAAAGAACTAAAGGGTATTTTGATGCTTTAATTAGAAGAGCACTGAGTGAAAGGGAGAAGGAAAGGTCCCTAGTTTTGGTGAGCTGTTTATATTTCCTTGTGGATAGTGAGAGATGACACCCCGAGCATGAGCTGGGGGGCTGGCAGACTCAAGCATTATGCCTTCTATAGGTGCTCTCGGCTAGAGCAAACAGCAACCCAGAGGTCCTTCATAACTGCTAAGACCCTCCTCTGAATCCCACCATTCTAGATCAGGGTTACCTTCAAGCCAGTCCCTCAAGAGACATCTTCATGATTTTAAACTTATTTGTGCACACAGAACTTGGAGGTCTTGTTAAAATGTAGATTCTAAATCAGCAGGTCTGGGATGAGACCAAGAACCTGCCTTTTGACAGCCTCCCAGGTGCTACTGTTGCTTCTGACCCATAGACCACACTCCAAGCAGCAAGATCCAGAGGAACCAACAGGGTGCGAGTGGGGTCCATGACCTATAGGTGTCTTAGTTCATTTTTATGTGTTTATTTTTTTGCCTTTCTTGTAATTCTACTAATTTGCCTGAAAGGAAGTCTGAAGTCTGAATCCGATCACTGTTTTTATATAATTCTTTTAAATAGTAAAATAAGAACAAAAAGATTGCATATAGTATTTCTATAGAATCTTATAAAATATTCTCACATCCTTATCTCATTTCACACTCACAACAACTCTGAAAGAAACAAAGCCAACTGTCATTATCAACACTTTATAATGACAGCAATAGACAGGTTAAATCCAAGGTGATAACCGTAACTGGCCAACCAGGGCCAACTGGACTCGGATTTAGGGCTTCGGACATCAAATTCTTTGCCCACCAAAACATATTAAAGACCTTTTTGTGTATGGGATGTGGGCAAATAATCACAAATCACAGAATTTGAGTAAAATGTCCAGAAAGAGTACTAATGGAGTAAAAATGAAGCGAACAAAACACCAATGGCAAGACTTTTGCGAAGAAGGCTGGTAACCTGGGCAGTGAGAACTCATGCAAAGTCTGGCATCTCAAGTTATAAAGGGATGCAACAGAGCCACATGCCCTCGCACGGGGGAGCCCAGGACTGAGCACTTCTCTCCTTTCATCTTGGCAGAACTGACTCAAAGGGGAGCCAGAGTTTTTCTTCTCCTTACCGGTGGTGACGTATAACGTGTACTCTTCTCTGTTGAGAAGAAAAATCACAGGCCGTTTTTCCACCTTGACATTAATCATTTTCTCTAAATATGGCAGGATAACTTAACAAGTTTTCCTCTATTTTCCTAACTTTGTGCTATAAACTCAATAGCTTGATATAAAGTCTTTACCCAAACTCCGATACTTTGTCTGCTAACCAAACACGAAGCATTATAGAGAGGGCTTAGACTCAGCCAAAAAAAAAAAAAAAGGGTTGCGTTTGAAGAGGACCTCCCAAAATATTCCAGATGCCACATTCTGGGTCAATAGGTCAGAACATAACTTGGGTGGAGAAAACTAAAGAAGAGGAACTGAAACAGAAATATTAAATCCCATGTGTAAAACTCTGTATTTGTCAGTTTCTTTTCCCTTTCATTCAAAAACTGAAAAATTCAAAGTAAATAGATATTTATCTTAAAAGAGCTTTAAGACATAGCCAGAGACAACTTGTCTGATATGTTTTTATGCCTGAGTGTTTTAATAACCAAAGAATGGTTTACAGCTCATGAAAAACATAAAAATCTTATAATTAAATACCTCCTTGTGCTAGGAATTTGGCTGAACTATGGATTAAATTTATGACTATGTGTGCACTGAGCCTCTTCTATAATTGTATTAAGAAAAGCCTTTGTCCCTAGAGATAAGTAAGAGAATAAGCCTCTTCTGCATTTGGGAAGTATTGAAACACTGCTCTATGTTTTTTGGTGGCAGCTTATGAAATTACACGGAAGAGGCTGGATACAGTGGCTCATGCCTATCCTCTTAGCACTCTGGGAGGTCAAGGCAGGAGGATTGCTTGAGGCCAGGAGCTTCAGACCATGCTGGTAAACATAGTAAGACTCCCATCTCTACTAAAAATAGAAAAATTAGCCAGGCATGGTAGCTTAAGTCTGTGGTTCCAGCTAGTTGGGAAGTTGAGGCAGAAGGATCACTTAAGCCCAGCAGTTTGAAGTTGAAGTGAGCTGTGATCATGCCACTTCACTCTGACCCAGGCAATAGAGAAAGACTGTCTCAAAAAAAAAAATTACACAGAAGAAATAGAAATATTGAGTTAATTAGAACAATTTAAATTTTTGGATAATTCCTGTAGGACAAATATTATTTATTTATTTATTTTTTGCAGTTTTTGACTGGGGCCAGGTTTGAACCCACCACCTCTGGTATATGGGGCCAGCATCCTACTCCTTAATCCACAGGTGCCACCTGAAAAATATTAATTCTTAAACAGACTTTATTAATGCTTGAATACAATTTTGACAGAACTTTTATTCTCATAAGAATATCAGACATTAGAACATTCATATATAAATATAGAAAGTGTGATTAGGCACACACTGGGATCATCAGAAAGGTTGCCAGTTCCTTGAAGGGTAATTCCCAGTATTAAACAATTAGATCAATTACACTGAACTATTTCATTATGTACCTTAGCAGATTCCGATGGATGTGACACTAAATAGAGCTCACTGCACATTTATGTACTGTAATGATGAACTCTGCAAATGCCTATACATTGAAACTTCATGTGAGTATGAAGCAGTACCAACACTTTTCTTCCCAGGAGTCTGCTGGTAGCTTCTAAGAAGTTAGATCACATGTTCCTGAGTCTGTTAAGAAGGTTTCTTAGCTCTACCACTACTCCACTATGTGATCTTGAAAAAAGTTAATTTACTTCTGCAAACATTGGTTTCTTTGTAAAATAAGGAGACGAGCCTCATGAAATTAGGATCACTGGTGTCCTTTTCAGCCTCGACCTCTTAAAGAGGTTCCTTGTGGAGTTGACTTCATGACCTCATGTCACCACCATTCAAGTCCCATTAACTACCCCGTAGTTCTTCTTAGGTAAGCAGAACAAAGGAGCCCTCGTTCTCATTCTGATGAGATTTCAGATTTTGAGAAGAGCAAGATTTCAGATTTCACTCTATGCATTTTCTGCTGATGACACTAAATCGGATCAAGCTGATAGAAGGCAACCTTAGAATCTCAGTCATCGCCTGTGTGTAGATATCTGGAAGATGGTGGAGCAGAGAATAATTACATAGGACCTGAGTCGTTTTTAACCTTTTCTACATGCTAGTATATCACAAAGCCATTTTTATGTCAGAATTCAGCACAGCTTATACACTACAAAGTCAATAAAAATCGACACTATCACCAAGAAAAATCTAATGTACACTAACTTCCATTTTCTCTCTGTAAACTGAAAACAAGCTTTGATCCTTTGTCAGAAAGAGGTTGTGGACATGAGAGGAACAGAAGATTCTGATGTAGGTTAAAAATAATTAAAATGGGGAATGTCATGTGGGTACTTCTCTTCACGGCTGCTATTAGAGATTAGAGATAATATAACACGTAATGATTGTTATTTATTGTCATAATTAGGAGCTGCCATAGTAGAAGGGTTAAAGCATCAGAATTATGGTCAGAGGGAATGGCTCCCCTGGGTACCTCAGCAGGAAATAATGAATAGTGTTGAGATAGAGATATTCTAGTAGAAGGTACCCATCAGGGAGAGAGAAAACAGAGGACCAGCAACACAGATGTCACCTGGAAGCTAGTTAGGAATGCAGAGTCTCAGGCCTTACCTCAAACCTATTCAAACTGCACTTGAAAAAGGCCCCAGCTGTGGACACATGAAGTCTGGGAAGCACTGCTCCAGGCCACCCACACTACCAGTCAAACTTGCCCCTTTCTGGTAAGTCAGTGCTGCTCAGCCAGGCTAGGGAGGCCCAACAGGGACACTCCCAAGTACTCAGCCCCACCTCCCACTCTGGTCAGTATGCACACTCCATGGGAGGCAGACTTACTTCTAGAGAACACAGGTGGAGCACCTGGCACTGTCCTTCAGTAGCAGCATCGGGGACACACTCCATAAACACGCATGCTCTTTGCTTATGTCTACTCACCATTCCCAGCATGCTGCCATCTCTTTCAGTCTGTCCCCTTCCTGTATATCGCTTCCTCCCAGAACCTAAAATAGACCCTCTACTGAAATGATTATGGGCTTAGGCTCTACTGTCAAAATTTTCGCTCTAAAACTTATTTGCTATGTGAATTAGGAAAACTAACTTCTCTAGGCCTCGTTTCCCACTTTTATAAACTGAGGATGTCTGTAATAGTGCCTTCCATTTAGGGAGTCTATGAAAGTACTCTGTTGGTATTAGCTATCACTAGTAGTCAAGCTCAGAGCAAGACTTCTCCACCAACTACTTTAGTAGGAGGTATTTTTCCTCTCCTTTAAAGGGCTAGAGCACTAACAGGCAAAGCAGACGACGACTGAGCATCCAATTATAACTCCCCCGGAGGGAGGGGCCTTGAGTTGTTTTTCTGTGGCTGGTTTTGTCTTCTGACCAAGATCTTAATAATTTTAACAAAGGCTCGGGATTACTGTTTTTACAGATCATGAAAGTAACTTATGGTCATTACAGGAAACATAGAAAATGGAGAAAAATATAAAAAAGAAATTGAAAACCAACAATCTCACCACTCAGAGACAACTACTAACATTTCACTCTATTTCCTTATAAAGAATAGATCTTATATTTCAGGAGGACAAGAACCAAGACTTACTCTTCTTGGAATTCTCCCTGATTCCCCCCTGCCCAACTACCTTCAATATCCCCTAGCACATAACCCAGCACAGTGTGGTGCCCCGAGCAGCTGACAAATATGCCTGTTCCTTAATTGACTGATGTCTTGTTTAAATGGCTTGTCCCCACATTTATATGTGGACTCTCTGTATATAGAAATAGGGAGGGTGTCAAAGTTAGTGGCATAATTTTCCTGATTCTCTGCTCAGTTCAAGCTGCTGTCAGTGTGCTGTGTCTGTACTCCACCTGACTGCTGCTCATGGTTGGGGGTCAAAGTGTGTTTCTGTGAAGCCTCCCCTTTCCCTTTCCAGCATACGCAGACTTCACATACCTACAGGAATGGTCATCCCATGAATTTTGTCAGCCCAGCCTGCATAGTACCGAAGGGTTTTGATGACGCCCTGCAAATCCACATAAAAAGCTTGGAGGAACGGTTTGCCACCATTTAGGGATTCCATGGTCTGTAGGGAAAAAAAAAAATGTAGAGAAATCAAATTCCCAGAATCAAATCCAGTAATGCACTAAACCTTTCTTTTCCTTTTTTCTTCTGGAGCAGAAAAGAAAGAATACAAATGAGTATGAATGGCAACACATACCTGGTCAGCCCTGATTTCCCAAGTAAAAAGATTTTTTAGTACAATCAGTTTGGTTTAGTTTCTAATAAAACCCACAGTGAGTATATATGCACAAGTTCTTGTTTTTACATGTTTCCAGTTACCACTGTCTAAGTATATAAATACAACATTTCTTTAACTAATGCTCAACTTGTCAAACAAGCTTCTGTTATATTAATGATCACAGTTCATTGGGGATTTTTTGGAGTCTACATCAGTAATCTGAATCCATAAAGAGAAGCAGGAACATGGGCTATTTAATGCAACTGATAAGAATATAAAGTGTTCTCCATAGCTGCCAGGACCCCTGCTGAGAAACGGAACGTCCACGGTGCACAGTGCTTTTACAGATTAGCACCAAAGAAACAGTTTAACAATTTAAAGGCTGATATTTTGTAAACATTTATGCTAACAACCATTATCTATTATGAGTGAAGCACCTAGTCTATTTAATAAAAACATCAATATTAAACAGCTTTACATTATAAACATTGTTATTTTAATGGCGTTCTTAAACGGCATAAGTCTATGACAAAAACAATAAAAAGTGAACAAACTTAAATCAGAAAAGAATATTTTGACTTGGGAGATATTAAAGGTGTTACAAATTTTATAAATGAAATAAACAAACATATATAGGTTTGTAATTTCACTTATTTAATAAGAATATTTCTATAACAAATACTGGTATAAAAATTAATAGATTGCTTAAAAAAAAAAAATTGAAAATGCTCCATTCAATGAGATGAAAATACTATGACTAACAGGGCAAGTAATATACTTAATATGTGTACATGAAATACTCAATTTAAAAGATCATGTTACTTACCACTATATATTGGGTCACCTTTATTAAAGAGAATCAAGTCCTTTACCATTGTTTTTTAGAACATTAACATGTTTATAATATGGGCAATACATAATCTATGCAGCTAGACAGAGCCAAAGTCTCTGCAGCTTAGAGTCCATAACCAGAAACTGGGCGACCTAAAAGGTACCTATCAGCTGATGAAACCAGTCAAATTCACCTGAGAACTGCCAGGTCTATTTGTAATTGTGTTTATTTTGGCTACAGTATTAACTTCAGTTTTCTGTTCAGGAGCTTCCCTTTATTCCAGAAGCTACCTCTTACTAAAACTACTTATCTTATAGATTAGGAATGTTCAGAAGCAGGAATCTTATTTAATCATGGTCAGAAAGAGAATAGATCACAGTGAACATGGCAGGTAAAGAAAGGCAGTTGAGTTTTATTACATGAAAATATAACTGCATAAAAAAGAAAATATAACTGCATAAATTGAACTATATCATCTTCTAGTATCTATTATTAATCCAATGCTGTAGGTGTCACATATCTTTAATGCAAACAAACATTTATTGACCACCTATGGGTTCTTGTTTACCATTTTCGTTCCACGAACTATGCTGGATTACATTAAAAAAGAAGTAAAATCCAATTTCAATTCTCAAGGAAATCATAATCCAGTGAAGAAATAAACAAAGTCTTACATTCTCTAAGATGTTCCAAAGAACTGAGTTTTGCACAATATTTGTAGGTTAGCCAGAAAAATAATATTAAGGATCAAGAAGCTTGAGAAGCATGGAGTAGGCTTTCTCAGAGCCTTCAATCCCCTGTGAATCTCTGAAAAGAAGCTACTTCACCATGAAACAACAACTTTTTCTTAATATGTGTCAACATCTCATTGGAACAGTATTCCCTGGAGTACCAGATTAGAAAATATTTTTATGGACAAACAGATGTTCTATAGAGCCAGAATCCTAAGTCATCTCCATATAGGAATCATTTTTGCTTCCATACTATAAATAGATTCCTGAGAGGAAAGGTAGTAGGAAAGATCCATGGTAAGAGGGACACTGAGGAAGGAAAATAACACTTTTCCCCAAAAGCAAGTCCAACAGTGACGTATTTTCCCAAGTAGAAGGAAGGATACAGTACCCATGGTTTGAATGCCCTAACTGAAGAAGTAAGCTCTAAATATTAATCCACCAATTGTGGGCCATCTGGATGGGCCATCCCTAACTCTAACCATATCCTTAGTGAATAGCACAAACATTCCTAAATGGTTTTCCAGCTTTCTACAAGTTTTTATTTGCTAACAAAAGGAAAACCCATCAGACTAACTGCAAAGTTCTCAACTGAGACCTTATAAGCCAGAAGGGACTGGGGCCCCATTCTCAGTCTTCTTAATCAGAGTTTCAATAAATGTGAAAGAATTGAACTCCCCTCTCAAGAGACATTGGCTGAATGGATAAAAAAAACACAAGCCAATTATCTACTGTCTCCAGGAAAGACATCTAATCCACAAGGACTCATTCAGACTCAAGATGAAGGATGGAAAACAATATTCCATGCAAATGCAAACCAAAAGAAAGCTGGTGTAACCATTTTCACATCAGACAAAATAGACTTACTCAAAGTAACAAAAGTAAAGGGAGACAAAAAAGGTCGTTATACAATGATAAAAGCAGCATTCAATAAGAAGACACAAGTCTATTTATGCTCCTAACACAAGTGTGCCCAGATATATAAAGCAAACCCTACTAGATCTAAACAAAGTGATAAATAGAAACAGTAATAGCTGCGGACTTCAACACCCCATGGACAGAACTGTACAGATCCCCCAAGCAGAAAATAAATAAATACAAGATTTAAATGAGACTTTAGAGAAAATAGGTCTTATAGACCTTTACACCCCCAAACTACTGAATATACATTCTTCTCATCAGCACATGGAACATTCTGCAAGGTTACTTACTGCAAGAGCTGCCCTGTCTCTTTCCACTAAGTCTGCAAGCTTATCCAGCAGACGTCCTCTTTCTGAAGCATCCATCCTTCTCCACACTGAGCCAAGAGAGAAAGCCAGGCGGGCTGCCTGTACTGCTTTGTCTATATCTGCCTGTTGGAGAGGAAAAGGTACAACTGATGAAAGATAAACACTCCAAAAAAGAAAGAACTATCTGTATGCATGCATGCACATGCACATGCGTGCGCGTGCGCGCGCACACACACACACAAATGTATGAGCATAAATAATGGTGTCTGGAGAGTATGTGCTTACTGCTCTGCTATCTGAATGTAAGTTATTTCATAGGTAATCTATTTCTAAGAAAGACATACCTTGTCTGCTTCTTGAACTTCACACACCTGTTCTCCCGTGGCTGGATTATAGACAGGGAACACTCTCCCACTCTCCGAGTTCTGCCACTCGTTGTTAATAAAGATCTGAGGGGGCAGACAACAGAATGGAGTCTGTGAGACAGATGATAAACACAGTTAACAGTCCAGGGATATGGAAGTAACATGGTAATAATACTTGTTCTGTATGCTTGCTAGCATATAACCAAAGGATAGAATTTGAAGTGTTGCAATAGACCTTAAAAACAGTACCCAGTCCAGACTTACCTTCAATTTAGGGATTCACTCTCTAATATTTTTGCTTCAATGTTATCCAAAAACTAAACACAGTTTTTACCCTTAGTGCACCTGTCCACTAATGAGAAAAGCAAATAAGACTTTTCTCTTATACATACAGACCATAGTTCATAGTCCAAGTTTGGCCAATATCCAAAAGGGCTAAGTAGTAGATGGAACTGACAGTCATCAAGCTTTAAATCCTAGTTTCTGTATCAGAGACCTAAGTGACTTCTCAAGTAAATTCGAATGGTGCTGCAATAAACATTTGCCTAATTTACAGTCGAGTCCTGAACTAACCAAGCTAACTAGTGAATCAAACAAGTTACACGTATAAATCCAAATTATATTTCTTTAACCTTGCTGAAAGTTAAGCCTTTTGGCTTAAAAAAGGAAAACAGGTTTTTACTTTCATGTTGGCCTAAGCTTTCTTAAGAAGTTTGGTTTCTTTCTATATGAAATGGAGATTATATTAAGATGGCAAAGAAACTAATAATTTAAGAAATCATTCAAGTCAATTTCTGACGATTTGTAGTAAATGAGTTAAAGGAGAAGGGAGAAGACAGGCAAAAAAAGTTTTTTTTTAATTTTTATAGACATTAAGAGCAAACCCCAAACCAGTATTTTTGGACTACAAAATCTTAAAGAGCACACACAGATGTTTTACGCTATGAAATTTATAGTGCAATGAAAATTTCTGAATGTATGAACCACTCAGCCAATTTAGGAAAAAGACAATGATAAATTGATTTGTTATTATCTGCCATTTTTTGACAAGGCTTAAGAAGTATAAACCTATACCTTTAAATATCAAATTCTAGAAAGTGTCTTGAAGATCTCCTTTTTCCCTTGACTTGATAAAACAATGAGCTCATGTAGAAGGAGGGCCTGGTGAAACTAGGGCTTTCTTTTCCTGAAGGCTTTTTAAGATCAAAGGAAAGAAAAGACCTTGAATTTGTACATCACTTAATTCCAATGTATTGAGCACAAACGAAATGAATGACCTTGTAATTGTACAGAATTTTACAGTTTATAACATACAGTTCATGAACACACTTAACATAATGCATTTATTTACCCAAGAAATAACTAGAAACTTCTAGATGCAGGAGAGGCAAAGATGATTAAGAACATTCCAGCTCATAAAATTTTTAAAGTTCATTGAGTTGATCAATCTAATTGACATTTACAAAACTGAAAATAAATTTTCTTATAATTATGGAAGAAAAATATGCCAATGCTCTTTTCTACAAAACTATGAGCCTTCAGACTTTTCGAGAGTATTACACTGTGATGATGAACATGCAAGCAGAACCTCATGTAATAAGCTGTTCTCTATTAGAGATGTTTAAGATCTGGAATCAGTACCTATGGCATGTTTATGCTCAGGTTCACAGATGACAGTTGGTGAGCAGTTAGTCACATTCAAAGGCATTGCCCATTTCAGATTACTTACACTTCCCAAACTAGGAAAATATTAAATAAAAATTTGGGTTGCTGTGTTTAATTTCTTATTTTGTTTTTACCATCTCTTTATGCTTTCATCTGTAGATTATACATAAAATAACTTAAAAATTTAAGAATTAAAGGATCCATTGGAACCAGATGGTAAATTTGATGGCGATTATCCTGATATGCCAAAAGTTAAGATTTTTAATTTTACTGTAGTCATACTTTGGTAGGCCTAGTCTTATAATTTGTACACTTAAAAATCGTACTATTTGTTGGTACCCAGGATAACAAATACCTCCACAATATCTGAATGTTTTCAGCTTCCCTGGGCAATTTCAAAAGTTTTGAATCCTATCTGCATGTTCATTTCTAACAAGAGCATCTTGGAGAAATGTTTTATTTCAGTGGTGTAGCAGAGAAAATACAAGATGAACCTGGAACACTGTGGTCCTAGAAATCTAATAAATGATTGAAAATTCATGGGAACATAACAAAAGCTCTGTTAGGAAGCTCCCAATGGATGATACTGGGATACATTAAACAACAAAGTAAATAATAATAGTAATAAATCACTACTCACAGAATGAAAAAGGTACCAAAGAGTTCATAATGATATAAATGTTTTCAATGAATAAATAAATATTAAATGGGGAATAAGGAAACTCTTCTTCATAGTAGAATTCCAACTAACATATGTGAAGAAATGATGAAATTAGACAGTCATCATTTGTCACACGCCACGTTAATAACTGCTTCAGGCAAAAATCGTGAGTGAGCAGTAAGAAGTTCAATGAAAAACTGAATGTTCATGTAGTTTCAAAGTACCTCCGACCTCACCTCAAGATACTTATTAATGACAAAGAAAAAACTAGTAACTTTGCACTGGAGAAACTTGGCAGACACCACCTTAATCAAGTGATCAAAGCTGACATCATCAATATGCATAACAGGAAAAATTGACATCATGTGTTCCTGATACGATGCACTGAGAAAGGGCCAAAATCACTCCCATGGTATTCTTACTCAAAAGGCATAACCTAAGTTTAATCACGAGGAAACATCGGGAAAATACAGATAAAAGGATGTCCTACAAAATAACTGTCCTATACTTGCCAAGGTCATGAAAGACCAAGAAAAATTAAAAAACAATTTCAAATTAAAGGACACTAATAAGACATAAAAATTAAATGCATCACATAACCAGGGCCTGGCTTCCTGGACCACAAAAGAAATATTATTGGGACAATTATTAAAATGTGCAATAAGGTCTTTATATCATATTGTTTCAATGTCAATGTCCTGGCTTTTACAATTGTACTGTGGCTATACACATATAGGAACATTTGTGGAATCTGGGTGAAGGGTATAGGGGAATTCTTTGCACTATTTTTGCAAATTTACTTTTTGTAATTGTGAAATTATTTCAAAATAAGTTAAGAAAAAGTTTTAAAAAGTTAGTGTTATCTTTTGGTGCCTGCCTTTCATAATGTAAACGCTCAAAACAAATTTGTTAAATGAAGAAATGAGGATTCAACATCTTTCTTTTCAATAAAGCTCCTTTAAGTATGAGTTTGTGGGAAATAAAAGCAATGATTCAAGCCCTGCCTTAAAATTTATGACCCAATGCTGCCAAAAAATCTTCATTTTAAAATTTACAAATTATTTCAACTCAAAGGCTTGTTAATGTTCATATGAGAAACCAAAAAATTTTGCTTTGTAGTTTGTTGAATTTCAGAATAGGGCCTTTATTGATACATTATTAATTACAGTCCACAGTTTATATTGGATTTCACTCTTGGTGTAGCATAGTTCTACGAGTTTTGAAAAATGCATAAGGTCTTATATGCCTCATTGCAGTGTAACACACACAAGTTTCACAGCCCTAAAAGATTCCTGTGCTGCATTTGCTCATCTCTCCACCCTCCCGCTAAACTACCGACAAACAGTGATCTTTTCACTGTCTCCATAGTTTTGCCTCTTCCAGAATGTTATTAGTTGTAGTCATATAATAGGTAGTGTCTTCAGATTAGCTTCTTCCACTTAGCAACATGCATTTCTCTCATTTTCTGTGTGTGGTTTAATAGCTCATTTTCTTCTACTGAATTAATATTCCACTGTATGGACGTACCACAGTTTATCTACTCACCTTTTGAAGGACTTACAGGTGATTCATGTATTTGGCAATTATGAATAAAGCTGCTGTAAGCATTTTGCAATCTCCCCAGATGAATGAGAGCTCCTTTGGCTCCACATTAAATATATATATATATATATATATTTTTTTTTTTTTTTAATTTTAGCCATTCTAATACTGTGTAGTGGTATCTAAAATGTTGTTCTAGTTTGCAATTCCCTACTGACATATGATGTTGAGCATCTTTTCAAATACTTATTTGCTGTCTGCATATATTCTTTAGTGAGGTGTATATTTATACATTTTTTGCCCATTGTTTAGTTAGTTTTATTATTGTTGAGTTTTAAGAATATTTTATTTATTTTGGATAAAAGCTCATCATTAGATACGTGTTTTGCACATAATTTCTTAGTTTTCAGTTGTCTTTTCATTCTCTTAATGGTATCTGTTGCAGAATGGAAGATTTTAATTTTAAGACATATAACTTAGGGCTGGCTAGGATCACGCCTATAATCCTAGCACTCTGGGAAGCCAAGGTAGGTGGATTGCTTGAGCTCAGGAGTTCAAGACCAGCTGGAGCAAGAGTGAGACCCTGTCTCAAAAAATAGCCAGGTATTGTGGCAGGTGCCTGTAGTCCCAGCTACTTGGGAGGCTGAAGCAATAAGATCCTTGAGCCTAAGAGTTTGAGGCATGGCCCTCTACCTGGGCAAGAAAATGAGACCCTGCCTCAGGAAAACAAACAAACAAACAAACAAACAACAACAACAACAACAAAAAAAAAAAACAAGAAAGAAAGAAATATAACTTAACAATTTTTCTTTCATGGATCAGGTTTTTGGTGGTGTATCTAAAATCACATTGCCAAACCTAAGGTCATCTGGATTCTCTGGTGTTACCCTCTAGAAGTTTCATAGTTTTGCATTTTACATTTAGCTCTATGACTCATTTTGAGTTAATTCTTGTGAAAAGTGTAAGCTCAGGGTATAGACTCATCATTTTGCTAATGAATGTCTAATTTTTCCAGTAGTATTTGTTGAAAAGACTATTCCTTCTCCAATATTGTCTTTGCTCCTTTGTCAGAATCAGCTGCTCCTTCTGTGTGAGTCTATTTCTGAGCTCTCTGTTCTGTTCCTCCCATCCTGCTGTCTCTCCTTTGGCCAGTACCACACTGTCTTCACCACTGTAGCTTTATGATAAATCTTCATGTTGCATCATGTCAGTTGTCTTACTCTGTTCTTCATTATCTTGCTGGCTATTCTGGTCTTTTTCCTTTCCATATAAACCTTATAATCAGTTGGTTGATATCCACAAAATAACTTGCTGAGATTTTGATTGGTGTTACATTGAATCTACAGATCAAGTTGGGAAGAATTGACATCTTCACAGTATCAAGTCCTCCTACACATGGAATCTCTCTCCATTTATTTAGATCTACTTTGATACCTTTCATCAATATTTTGTGGTTTTCCCCATGAAGATCTCACATATATTTTACTGGATTTGTAAAAATTATTTCTTTTTTTCTGATGGTAATGTAAATGACACTGTGTTTTTAATTTCAAATTCCAATTGTTCATTGCAGATGTATAGGAAAGTAAATGACTTTTGTATATATTAACCTGGTATCTTGCAACCTTGCAGAATAGTCTTATTAGTTGGGAGTTGGGCTTTTTTCTATTTGTGTGTGTGTGTGTGTGTGTGTGGTTCTCAGGGATTTTCTATATATACAATTATGTCATCTATGAACAAAGACTATTTTACTTCTTCCTTCCCAGTCTATATATCATTTATTTCCTTTATTTATCCTTTTGCAACTAGGATTTCCAGTATAATGCTGAACATAAGTGGCAATCTTGCCTTGATGCCAGTCATAAAGGGAAAGCATCTAGCTTAGCACCATTAAGTATGATGTTGCTGTCAGGTTGTATGTAGATGTTTTTTATCAAGTTGTTCCCTCTTTTCCTAGTTTCCTGAGAGGTTTGTTTTTTTCAAATCACCAAGTGTTGGATTTTGTTAAATGTTTTTCCCACACATAAAGATATGATCATTTGATTGTTTCTTTGTTGGTCTATTGATGACAAAAATTACATTAATTAAATTTGGAATATCAGATCAACCTTGTACACCTGGAATAAATCCTGCTTGATTATGGTATATAATTCCTTTCATAGATTGTTGGATTCAATTTGCTAATATTTTATTGAGGATTTTTGCACCAATGTTCACAAGAGATACTGGTTTATATTTTTCCTTTTTTATAATGCCTTTATGTGGTTTTGGTATTAGGGTAATGATGGCCTCATAAGTATTTTCTCTGCCTCTACTTTCTGCAAGAGATTGTAGAGAACTTATATGTTTGGTAGAAGTTATCTGAAACACTTATCTGGACTTGGTGCTTTCTGTTTTGTAAGTTTATTAACTATTGATTCAATTTCCTGAAGATATAGGCCTATTCATATTATTTCTTTCTCCTTGCTTTCGTAGACTGTGTCTTTCAAGGAATTGGCCCAAAATTGTAGGCAAAGAGTTCTTTATAATATTCCCTTACTATCCTTTTACTGTCAGTAGTAATGATGACCCTTCTTTAATTTCTGATATTAGCAATTTGTGTCTTCTCTCTCTCTCGTTTATTTTTTTGGTTAGTTGAGCTAGATGTTTAGCAATTTTATTGCTCTTTTCCAAAGTATCAGCCTATGGTTTTGTTGATTTTCTTTACTGTTTTGCTTTCAATTTGACTAATTTATGTTATAATTTTTATTCTTTTCTTCTCATTGTTTTATAGTTTTCCAAAAGAGAAGTTTAGAGTATTTCTTCTTTTCTAATACACATGTATGTATTCAATGCTCTAAATTTCTCTCTACTGCCCTAGCTGCACCCTACAAATTTTTAAGTTATATTTTCATTCAGTTCAAGATATTTTTAATTTATCTTAAAATAAGTTAAAGGGACTTAAAACCTGGCTCATGTGTAGAAGTGTGTTGTTTAATCTCCAAATACTTTAGGTGTTTACGGTCATCCTTCTTTAATTGTACAGCCATTTTTTAAATTTAAATTTACAGCCATTCTACTTTAATTCCACTGTGGCCTGAAAATATATTTTTTGTATGATTTTATGATTTATACTTTTTATCTTTGTTAAGATGTATTTCACAACTCAGAATATGGTCTATCTTGGTGAATGCTCCATGAGAGTTGAGAAAAATGTGTTTTCTGCTGATGCTGGCTGGAGATTTACTTTCCTATCCTTACAAGTGGTATTGGAATTTGCCAGCAAAGAAAAATAGGCTTTTGCATTTTCCTTCAACTTTTACACATTTTCACATCAATGTAATTGCAACTAATAAATATATTTATTCATTTATATTTCACATCAATGTAATTGCAATTAATAAATATATTTAAAATAATGTATACAAAGATAGCCACCCTATTATTTCTATTTAATACTGTAATAATATTTGATATAACATGAAATAAAGAAATGAGTAAAAATATTGGAAATAAAATAAGTAATACCATCTTTATTTTCAGATGACATTGTTTTCTGTGTAGAAATTATTAAGAAATCTATAAAAAATTATTAGAATATAAATCTCACAGAAAGTCCTAGAATATATGATTAATATACAATTGATATATCAACAAATCTCTGGAAAATGAAATTTAAATATAATGCATATATTTTTATGCACATATATACATATTCATATTTATATACATATTCATCCAAGATGTAGTTGCATTATGACAGAAAGACATTCATGTTATGGCCAAATATGGAAATCCTGGGAAGCAACTTTTGGCAGCAACTATTAACCTTTTAAAATAAAGAAATTAAAATAATAGTCTTAGCAGGAGTGTCCAGCCTGCCCACAGGTTGCATGCTGATTTTATTAGGACTTTTGTTGGATATCCCAAAAAGTCTGTACAGACTTTCTTTCTTTTCTTTTTTTTTTTTTTTTTTTTTTGCCAATCAGATTTTATTACTTTTTTTGTATTCAATGGGTGCCCAAGACAACTCTTCTCCTTCCAAAATGCAGCTAAGAAAAGTAAAAGGTTGGACACCCCTGGAGGAAAAGTCTAAAGAATTATGGCTCTTAGTTGCAATGCAACCACTTTGTAAGGTGAGGGGACCTGCAAAACTTCCTCCCACATCTTCCCTGTGAAAAAGGTTGAATATAAACAGCATGAGTTGGAAATAAGTGGGAAAGGAAGAGCTGAGCAGAAATTTGATTTCACAGAAAAGAACTGCAAAATATTAAAGGTCGATTCTAAGTATGTCCCTGTCTGTAGGTATTACTTAAAATCCTCAGAAAAAAAATGTACTCTGCTGTCCTAGAGCTTACAGTGATGTTTCAATGACAAGATTGCTTTTAGGCAAGTTAAATAGAGTAAGACACTCTGTGATTTAGTGCCGAGATGGATGGTAGAGATAAAGACTGCAGGGGCTCACCTCGGAGAAGGGGAGATCAGTGGGGCTGACATGTCAGAAGAGCACTTCAGGGAAACAAGGAGTAATGAGGGAGGATGACCTGGGCTAGAGACTGGGGAAGGCAGAAGGAAGAAACTCTATCCTTAATAAAATTATTCAGCAAGCCTGCTCAGCCCCTCTTCTTGACGTTAGCTCCTCTCTGAAGATGATCTGATACCCTGATTTAAGAAGTGTGACAGAGAAGTTTAGCTTCTCTTCTTCCCTCTACAAGTCTTCTCCCTCTACAAATAAGCTCAAACGATCAACGTGTCCCTGGATATGCAACACTAGCCTCTGCCACAGGACTGTCCCCAGGCAAGTGAGGGTGTATTCAGGCAAGCAAGGCCCTCAAATCACAAAAATCTATAACAGAAAGACAGTAACTAGATTAGAAAATTCACAAAGATAGTCGAATAAAGCCATAGAAAGAAGACATGAGATGTGAAAGAAAGTTTAAATATGTTACAAATTAACCACGTGTTTTGGAAGGGCAGAAAAAATGGGAATGGAAAATACTGTGGAGGAAACGGGAGGCGGCGACTTAAAAGATAAAAAGAAAATACTGACGGGGGCAAAGAGAAAGAGCTGGAACTCATCTCCTGTGAAAGTTCAAAATTTAGGTATTTAACATGTCAGTACTGAATAACAGCTTTGTTTTCTTTTTTGATATGATTAGAAAAAGCATTAAAGTAAGACCAGACAGAAAACATAGGCAGGTTGTGACAAAATGTAATAGCCATATTCTCATGTGATCATAATTCCATTGTTTGCTGAATCATGCTGTATCATCCTCTTGATTTTGGTCAATTTTTGCATTTTGCTAGTATCACACACAATGGAGAGATGTGGGCAAGTGTGGTATTCCTTGGATACCATCATCCTAATATTCTTAAGTATTGTGGCCAAAAGGTTCTAAGAAGCTATGTAAGAAAAGCAGAAATAAAGACAAGAAATCCCTGGCAATTGGCAATCCTTGACCCACCTAAATAAATACAAAAAGAATTCTATACTTAGTGGAACTCAACAAGATACTCTGTCTTTTTTGTAACGTAGGTCCTCATCTCTCTATCTTCCTTGGTAGCAAATGTCTCTCTGTTCATGCTTACTAGTGTCTATTAACCTTTTTTTCCCTACGTGCCTCTCCCGTCTTTTCTTCTGTGTCTTCCTGCCTCTTAAAGTCTAAACACAGCTGAACTTACGAAGCTTGGTCTCTTAAGACTGAGGTTTCCATAGTCTCCTCCTATAAACAACCTCATTCTCTCCCTCCTTACCCCTTCCCTTCTTATCTCCTTCAATAATATTTACTGAACACTTACTCTCTTCCAGGCACCGTACTTGCTAGGGTCTCCCTCTGTATTTTATTTCTTCTGCAGGCCAATAAAATTATGTCTTTAAATCTAAATAAGTCTGGCTTATCTCCAGTATAAGATCCAAGGAGTAAAAGAAAGCTAAAGAGGTCTGTGCCAGTCATCCCTAGAAACAAAGGCCACTGCTTTAATTATAGCATCAAAATACACCCAATATTTTTTTTTTTTTAAGAGAAAATGAATGACTCTACCGATTGATTCACTTACAGAAAACAGACTTGGCTAGGAAAAAAACCAATTATGTGTAATCAGGGTACGTACGTGCTCTACTGTCCCACAATTCCTGTATCTGTGCTATTGACATCCGTTTTAGGAAAAATAGCATGAACGACCAACTGGTCTGAATAGCCCTGACAGAGTCAAGTTGAATTACAGCATTTGTTACTCTGTTGAGGCAATATGAATGTCAGTTGTGACACCCTCCAAAGCTGGAAGAAACTAAGCTTGTCGTCAGCGCTACGGTAGAAGGCAGTGGGAATTGCTACTGGTAACGGTTCATGTTCATTTCTTCCTGTCCCACTTTCCGTAAACAAGGTAATGCCTCTACAAGCTCATTGCTGTAGACTGAGCACATTTACATTGGCAGTAAAACCAGAGTGTTTACTCTAGTGCATATATAAAGTGCCTCATCCAATGTTTTGGAAATGTTTCAAGTTTTGAAACCAAGCAGCTGGCAGCTTTACAAGCCAAACCTTACACTTAAATCACTCACTCTGGAAAGTTTTTTGGTATCTTGTGTCAGGTAGTACCATTCAGCAGACATCCATTCCTCCGCCCCTCGAATTCTTCTGCAATAAATCTGCATTCACTGGGCTCTTATAACTCTTCCAGCACCACAGCCCACAATGGCTGTTGATTAAATGTATATAGTCTGTGCATTTAATCTGACTTTCATTATGGCCACTTCATAAAACCGCCACAGACTGGACAAGCGATGACACATAGCAAGAACCTGGAATCCCTGCAAAGTCTCAGATTAGGGGTTTTTTTCCCTCCTTCTTTATTAATAGTGACCATTTTGTGGTCTAGCTCTAAATCAGCAAAAGTATTTGACAGCAAATGTTCCTATCTATGGATTATATATAACCCGTCTTAAACACCAGATGAAAAAGGGATAACCCCGGGAAAGGAAGGGCTTGCTTCCATGTAAATCATGTTACAAATTGGACAACACCCAGAGAGTTCATTGTTCAACCTCAATTGTGAAGGCCATTCCCATTTACTATTCCCCTGGAATCGATGTTAATTAAGGCAGACTGAAACCATAAATCAGCCTGGGAGTTTTACAATGTAATTCAGCATTAAGCATATATATTTAAATAAAAAGTAACTGATTAACCACTAGACTTGTTCCAGAAGTTGCTGAGGCCATTTCTTTATAACAGAGACATGCTACCTTTCATTTTTGTGAAGAGAGGAAATGAAAGAAATACTATCTTCGAACAAGGTGGGCTAAGGCTAGTTAAGTGACTCACAGCTGTGTGCTGGGAGGAGCTAGAGAGCTAAAGAAAAAGAGGGAAACGAAGAGAAAAAGGGAGGAGAGTTATTTGTACAAGGAGAAGCAGTTGGCATCTTTGTTCCATCTCCCTTGAAGTCATTAATTCTTCCTTTATTCACAATCATTAATAAAAAATAAGAAATCAGCCCCTGCTCTTGGAATAAGTGTTCAGTACTGAGGTGGGGGATAGCAACAATAATAATGCTGTGGTAGCAACATTCAAAAGTAGTTATTAAATAGCTGCCATGAACATGCTCCAAAGAAGATAAATTTTACATGGAATTTTATAAACAACCAGAGAGGTCATTTGTGTGAATCAGAAAAATCCAACTGAAGCAACCACACCTGCCTGACAGAGTCCACAGAACATCTCTCGGAAGGAAAGACCTGGGGCTTCATCTGAGAAAACACTGGCTCTCTGAACCCACACTTAAAGAGACTAGATTGTTTGCGCTAACAATGTAGCATGCAAGTCCAACTACACCATGAATAGTAAAAAAACCCTGCAGATAGATAATCTAGGGAGAGGAATTTGTTTTAGTCCAACGTACATGGATAATACACATTCAACAAAGAATCAGGATACCACTAACATGATCAGATGCCCAACATGTACTGAGAACTTTCACTATTTCATTTAATCTGCATAACAAGTCCGTGGTGTAGGTATTATTTTCTTTTCCAAAGGAATAAACTAAGGTCTATGTTATAAGCACCAGCTCACAGAACAAATAATTCACAGGGCAAAAACTTGAACTGACGTCTCCCAACACTAAGTTTGTAGCTCTTTGCGTTACTCTCACATTAACTGTTCTTCCCCGCCCCCCACCATCATCTGCTAAGATGCAACGTTAAATTAAAGATCTATGTAGTGTTGGGCCACAAGCAGAAGAAATACTATGTTAGGATACTGAAAGTCAGAATGGAAAACCAAATCAATCAAAAGAATAATAATGAAGTTAATATTTACGTGCTAAGCAGGTCCAGTCACTGTTCTAGACGTTTTTTGCACATGTTAACTCAGTCTTCACAACCACCATCTGAAGAAGGCACTCTCATTATTCCTGTTCCATGGATGAGGAAGATGAGGCTCGGAGACATAAAGGAACTTGCCCTAATAGCTTGGCGCCTGAAGCTCAGTCCTACATACTGGTATTTGTAATAGGGTAGTGCCTGGTGCAACTTCCTTCGTGCTGCATAGCCTTTAAGTAGCCATTTGTTCTGTTCCAAAATATATGAATTAAATGTATTTCTTCCCAAGGGGTAGGCATAATCTGGTCCCAATAAATCTCCCAGTCTCTTCTCTGAACACTCCTTATCAAATATCTATGGCAGAGTAACACCTATAGAATAACCCTATCTATGTAAATAAAAACACAGAGGCAAGATAACACATTCACCATTAATAATATGTCCACATCTAAATACGGATTTGCGTGGCTACCCGTGGCAGAAACCAGAGAGATCTTGCATAGACCAATGTCTTATACATGTGCCGTAAACGGAGGAGCAAGAGAATGTAAACTCTATGGATCTATCTAAGTTCCTTCTGTCTTAGTTTGCTCGGGCTGTTACAATATAATACCATAAACTGGGTTGTATATAAACAACAAAAATTTATTTCTCACAATTCTGGTGGCTGGGGAGTTCTAGATCAAGGCACCAGCAGACTCAGGGTCCACTGAGGGCCCCTATTCTGGTTTACACAGCCTTCTGGCTGTGTCTTCACATGGCAGAATGGATGAGGTAGCTCTCTCAGGCCTCCTTTATAAAGGCACTAATTCCATTATGAGGGTGGAGTCCTCATGACCTAATCACCTCCTGAAGTTCCCAACTCCTAATATCATTGCCTTGGATGGGTAGTGCTTCCTAATCTGCTAGGAATCTGTTCTAAAGTCCCAGTGGATGCCTGAAACCACAGATACAGTATACACACTACATTTTTTTTTTCTTGTACATACAAACCTATGATAAAGTTTAACTTACAAATTCAGCCTGGTAAGAGATTAACAACTAATAATAAAATAGAACATTTGTAACAACATACTACAATAAACGTTACATAAATGTGGTCTCTCTCTCAAAATATCTTATTGTAATATACTCACCTACATTCAGATAATGGCTGAACGTGAGAAACTGTGAAAAGCAAAACTCTAGATAAGAGAGAGGAACTGCTGAATTAGGATTTCAACATAGGAATTTTGGGAAGACCAAACATTCAGACCATAGCACTCGTAAGCTCCAAAATTACACCAATTTCTAAATATGACGTGAACTTTTATGAGTCCGGATATTTGAACATGCCATTCCCCCCTTCTTTACCTGTCAAAACATTAAAATCTTAGTTACCATTCAAAACTCAGTTCAAATACAACCTCTTGGTAAAAACCTCCCCAGACCCTTCAGACAGAGCTGCTGGTCCTCTGACACCTATGATACTGTCCTGTAAATGTTTTACCTACGTCCCCTGTTCAATTGTTTGCTCTTTCACAGCAATCACTATGTTACTGCATCACCTTCATTTTTGTTTTTCCAGCACCTAAATAGGAGTAGTAGGAAATAGTAGTTGCTCACTAAATGTTTGACATGTCTTGGTATTACACAAAACACAAGCATGAATTCAAAATATACATTGTTTCTTCCAGCAAAAAGCAAAACAATGTATGAATTCCAGGAGTCAAAGTTCTTAGAATAAACCATTTTCATCTCATGCCCTAAAGAAGCTGTCCCTCAATCTACACCGAAAGCCATCTTACGTACACTGTATGCCTTCTACGTTTTTCTTGTTGGACTGAGGTTAAGACAAATAGTTTTCATCTCAAACATGGTTTTGAATAGACATGGTGACCATTAAGACAGTGAAGTTATTTACTAGAAAAAAATGCAGTGCCACTGGTATCTCTTGCTAAAGTCCATGGGAATGAAGGTGATTCCAAAGGAACTGTTTTTCTCTGGGCCCTGGACCACAGCACTGGAGTTCTGGTGAGTGATCTGCAGCCGGGAAGACTAAACTGGAGCTGCAGTTTCCTCATCTGACCACTACCAGTTATGCGGTGTGGCCATTTGATGGTATGTTATTTATTTATAAGAGGGTATCACTTTAAAAGTCTTAATTTCCTCTACAGCAAAAGAGAAGAAGAGGAGGAGGAGGTGAAGTTCTTTGTTCTAGCCCTGGTTTCATACTGAATGTCTGGCAAGTCACTCAGCTTCCCCAGCCCTCCACTTCCTTGTCTAGGAAAAGACCGGACTTGGTAACCAGAGGAAGGCTAATCTTTATGATACAAATCTTCTCGGCCCCTTTGCAGACATTAAGTATTGATCATAACACTTTCCAGCTGAACTTCTGATTGCTTTTCAACATAGCACTTTGGATAGCTACTATCAAGTGAGTGGAAGATGTCATTTACTATTAAATGCATTGCTATCCCCGATGACAACCTCTGAATTCTAACACTCTGTGAACAGGAGCTACTAAATACAGAACACAATTGACCACCAGTGGGCGCTCAATAAGAAAGTTTATCAGAAGTTGCGCCAAACTTTGGTTTGCCTCGCTCTTTTCTCAAGTGCACGTTAAAGTTTCACGGCCATTTGAATAACTGTACCTCATGAACACTGCAGAGTCCGTACACCCCCTGCATTCAAGTGACTGTCTACGTTCCCAACATGTTTAGTTTTTTAACACACAATGAATGTACTAGAAAGACATCATTTGAAAAAGCAAAATTCAGGTAGAAAAGAGTCCTACAACAAACATTTTAAAGCCCGAGCGAAGTCATCATCAAGAATAGCTAGAAACCTCCCCTCCCAAAAAACTGGTTTTATTATACTTTCCTGTGGTGAAACTATTTAGTTCACTTAGATCATACTTTAACAGCCAAGTCTTGTTAAAGCACTATTTTAAAATGCACTAATGAAGATCTTTTCCTTGACTTAAATATAGTAGAGGCTGCTTTGGTCAGGAAGAGACAGATTTGCAGATTTGGAAGGGGCCTTAGATATACCCTAAGCACAAAGTGAAAAAAAATTCCAGTGACTTGCCCAAGGCCATCCCCACCCCGCCCAGTTAGTGGCAGACTAGGTACTAAAGCCCCAAGCCTTGATTCTGACTCCAGTGAATTTTCTAAATTTAATTTTTGCTGATGTTTACTAGAAAAGTGGGCTTGATGGCTGACCAGGAATACGAGCCACCCTCACTGTATGTCTAACACAATGTTAGAAATTATTCAAATCCAGACCAATAAACACAGGTGACAATCAAATAATTTTGTATTTTCTTTCTTGAAAGCCAAATGTGTTTGGGAAAACAGTACTAATTTACATTCCTAATCGGCATTACTTAGAGATGAGGTCCCGGGACATTCTGTACATTCTCCCCAGGTCTGAAAGTAGAAACTTCTACTAGAGGACCGGCAGCAGCCAGACTATATACTCCTCAAATAGGAATTTGTTTTTCTAGGTTTATTAAAGAATAGTTTGTGTTCTTATGACCATGGGACTATATGTGAGGATTTTAGGAGGTGGACTTCAAGACCAACCCCTACCCTAAAGTGAGTCCTTTTTCATATGTTCTAGAAGAGTCTGGGTAGTCAAGGCTGAATAAGAGAAGGGCATCAAATGGCTAAGTCTTTTTTAAATGGTCACAGCTGTTTGGCCCACAGTTTCCTCTTCCAGCTAAGAGAATTAAAATAAAAATTCACAAGGGTACTTTAGTAGCGATACTCTACCACACAAACATTTGGGGAAAAAAATCTGTACATTTAATTTTCTCCTGTAAGTATTTAATAGTATCTTAGATTCTGGGCATCTGAGGGGAAAGGTCATGTATTCTCCTATCTCAGAAACTCCACCATCCTGGTGGAATGCTTTAAAGAACTCTAACAGGGACAACTTATACCTGCAACAAGGGCTTCCTGCCAATCCGAAATGCCCTTTCCCAAATCATAAACGAACAGATTTCTCATAGCCTCCAAGAGAGTCTGACATGTGAATAAAGCTTATGGTTCTATCCCTGTTAAAACAGTTAAGAGCAGAAAGGTGGGCTTTCCAAAAGCCAAAGAAAGGTGTCTGGGCTGGTTTATACAATTTTATTTTATTTTATTTTAGAGACAGAGTCTCACTTTATCACCCAGGGTAGAGTGCTGTGGTGTCACAGCTCACAGCAACTCCAACTTCTGGGCTTAGGTGATTCTCTTGCCTCAGCCTCCCGAGTAGCTGGGACTACAGGCAACTGCCACAACGCCCAGCTATTTTTTTGTTGCAGTTTGACCAGAGCCGGGTTTGAACCTGCCACCCTCAGTATATGGGGCTGGCGCCCTATACAATTTTATTTTTAAAGAGACCGTCAGGCTAACAAAGTAACAACATGTCGTCTGTTCCCCCCAAGACAAGTTAGATTTGCTTAATTTATTCAACCTTGATGGTTAAACATAGGCAGGGTTGTGTCTACGCATATAAAACAAAGCAAAAAAAAAAAAAAAAAAAAAGGAGATTCATGAAGGACTGCAGGGATCACCCTTGTATGTTTTCTTTCCTCTCCTTCATAGAACCACCTAGAACGGAGGGACAGGAGTTGAAAGATCTCTATTTTTTCACTTGAGGAGACCCTAAGTGAGCTATTTCAACTCTCTGAGCTTTGTTCCTTCCTCTGTAAAATAAAAAGTAAGACCTATCTACCTTACAGGCTCTTGGACAATTAGCGAAGGAACCTGTGAATGTTCCTAAGGTTTGGTTGGCTAAAATGGAAGTTTCTCCCTCTCTAAGGTTCCAAGAAAGGTTTCCTGGCTTTCTTTGGTTTCTGCACACCTCAACATAGCACTTAACAAGTAGTTAGCACTCAAAAGATATAATAAATCATGACCCTGGGGAAAGAAGTGGAGCTGGGATAAGGAACTCAAGTTGGTTGTCAGTAGGGATCAGATCCACCTAAGAGTTGTTTTCTAAATTTCAGCAGTTACTTGGATAAAGATTCAAAACAGAGATGCTTATCCACAAAGGTTGCAATGCTTGGCTGCTTCTGTCTCTGTCGCAGGAACATAATCAAGGACAATCAGGGTTACCACACTTCAGTCCGCAGCCAAGTGGCCATGACTACTCTGAGAGGCTGCCATGAATTTTCTAATTGGGGATCTAAACTCAGAGGGAGTCTCAAAGCAGCAGGCATTAACAGGAGTTAGGTATAAATAATTTCCTATCCTCAATGAATCTCTGACATAAAGCTGCCATGTTTTATTTCAGTAATAAAATGTTTTGTTTTTTAATAGTAACTGCTTCAAATGATTTGTATTAAACCCTGCAGCAGATTGTGCCTTGGAGAGTTAAGTTTTACTCCGCTTGCCATTAAACTGCTATTGGTTCGTCATAGGAGAGTACCAGTTAGCAAATCAATAGCGAGAATGATCTAGTCCTATGAAAAAGTCCAATTCTTTTTAATTAAACGATACACGGAAGTTGTTTGAGTACTTGTCATATGGTAGTTATATCGTTTTACACGACTCTCCTATTGTTTCTACTGACATCCTTTAAGGAGATTTATGAACAACCAAGAAAAGACAGCATTATCATGTAACCATATAAAACTTTTAAAAACTGTATCGAGGGTCATCTCAGTAGGGTACTTTGTAAGACTAGTGGCTTTTTAATATTATAATTAAAAGTAATAAAAGTATTATTAACTGAGGAAAAATATCCCCACCTTATTTAGCTCATTTATGGGGAAAGGGGGAAACATGCTCTTCAAATAGCTGACAGTTAGAGCAAAAGTGGTTCTGCCAACTTCTATTCTTCGCTTTGCTTCACGCCAAAACACCTGGCTAAAAAGTGAAAAAACACCCAAATGGCATTGTATAGGAAAAACACCTGGATGATTGATTGCACTTTTCACTTTAAAGTCAATGTTTTGATTTTATAGAGACATGGCCTTTGTTCATTAGGTGCAAACTTTTACTAGCAAAAATCATGGTTTTACAAAGCTTGCTTTGACAAGGTCAAATTTATCCATTTGAATTTTAAATTAATTAAGTTTTAAATAATATCATATACCCTGACCCCCACTGATGCTGAGTCTTAAGTTAAGGAGCAGGAAAAAGAAAAAAGACTTCACTAGGAAAGACTACAAACTACATTCTCAAAGTGGTCAGACAGCACCAGGTCAAACGAAATGAAAAACTCGAGGCAACATTTTAAAACAGCTTTAAACTATTAAAGTGATTGTGACAGAGTAAGGGGCTGGGTTCTTTAAAATATGTGTTGTATGTCCATGTTGCACTAACATGGAATGATGATGTAAGTTGTGCTAATGTTGTCATCAGAAATAACTTAGGAAGGGGGCAGTTAGGTAGCAAGACTCCATCCAGCTTCTCACCACCCGCCTAGCCTCAAGGTCTGTTTCTGAAAGTGAAAGGACACTGAGGAGAGTACAGAGACAAAAGGTCATCAGTCACGTTCCCCAGAGGACAGTAAGTCTGGCCAGCCTTTGGTGGACAAGGCTGGATCCAAATGAAGTGGGGGATGGGAGATAGTGTGGGAAGGGGCACTGATGGGGCACGGCTGGGCCCTTTCTTAGAATGAGGCTGCTTGAGATACTAAGTGTTATCTTGGATGGTTCAGATTAAAGGGTCTTCAGAGAATTCCAGGCTCCTGTGATCCACATTGAGGACTAATCTAGTCTTCCATTTGATTCAGGATTCCAAGGGTTACAGGGGGATGTCCCCCCAACACGACTAAACTGTCCAATTTTCCCAGTCTCCCTTAGTCGTTCACCAGGTTTGACTAACACCTGACGTGGGTCTCTTGCAGGTCCCGATGGTCTACTTTAACTACAAAAATTGATGGAGGTGTCTTAAGATCCAGTTTTGTCTACATGCCTCTCACATGATTTTTTTTAATAGGTAGAATTCCTATGCTTATGAAGATTACTAGAAGGTGTGACTTAGATGTGTCATTTAAATTTTCTGTGGCTCAATTTTCTCATCTCTAAAATAAGAAATAAAATCTCACCTTGCTGTGGTTGTAAGGATTAAACAAGGTCCTGGCTTACTGAAAAACCTAGCTGAGTGTGAACTCGGACTTTTTACTGCCTGATTCTGAATGTAAACAATCAATTCAAGGCAGTTTATTAGTGCTGTTAAAAAGCTAGTCACTCCTTGTTTTGTTTGTTTGTTTCCTTATTCATTCATTCTCTATTGCTGCTAAGACCCCTTTGCCAAACCATCCAGGAGTGGGGAACCTGTGGCCAAGGCCATGTGTGGCCCTCCAGATCCTCAAGGATGGCCCCAAGACCACATCCAAACTTGACAGGGCAAATCCCTTTATTAAAAAGGATTTGTTCTGTAAAATTTGGATTCAGTCAAAAGGCTGCACTCAAGGATCCAGAAGGTCACAGACAAAGGAAGAAGGTAAAGATCGTGAAGGCCATCCAGCACATTACTTGGTCTCCCAGAAAGTCTGATCACTACCCTCTCCTGACTATGCCATGAACACAGGCTAATGCAGTCTGGTTCCACCATGCTAGGGCTGCCCGCTCCTCAGCGGGAAATGTGCTTTGAGAGAAGAAAACTCAGGGAAAGGGTTTTAGTGTCCTGTCGTTCTTGAGAAAGCTGAATGTAACATGGCTTCTTTTTTGTCTTCTGCTTGGAAACAAATGTTCCTTTGCCTATCTTCCCTGGGTTTAATTAGTCGTCTCTCTCAGAATTCAGCCTGTTCATTTGCAAATGGAAGACATCAGAAAGGCTAGTAGAGGTGGGTGTGGGTGTTGGGGGGAAGGGGGATGAAGTGTTTATTTTCAAAGCCGTGGGGGTCCTCATTTGAAAAAGCACGGAGCTTATCTCAGTGTTTTTGTTTGTATGATTTTGAATTAGAAGATTGGAGCAATTCATTTAGGAGATTAAGCTGTCTTTACAATGGGCCAGTTGCCCTATTTATTCAATAGTATTGCTAGCATTAAAGTCTTTTTTTTTTTTTTTTTTAAAGAATTCCTTGGTCTTCAATTCTATGTTAA
>CAUYPK010163609.1:0-17191 GCA_963574355.1 Loris lydekkerianus
CTCAGAAGCAGCATAACAAAATCCAAACTTGGCAAAGAGCCACAGTATACAAAATAATGATAAGAGGCAAAGAGCCGCATTCATTTTGGCCGGGAGCCGCATGCGGCTCGAGAGCCGCGTGTTCGCCACCCCTGCTCTAGATCAACCACTTCGGGGCTCATCTTCGAGGCTAAAATTTCCGGAACGAAATTTCACAAACCAACGTCGAACAGTGCATTCATTAACACTATCATTGCCAAATGCCTGGTTAATTTTTCAGGCTGTTTCGGCAGCGCTTTGGTTCAATTTGAATTCGTAGAGAAAAATTGGCCGAAAAACGCTTAATGACATCATATAGTAATAGGCTGAAAAGAATAAAAAAAATTAAAAGTAGAAAAAAATGAACAGCATCAATGAATAGAGTACAAAATTCTCCATCGATCAGTATATGCCACGACACAGTAGAATAAATATTTATTGAGATATGGAGCTACAAAAACACATGACATTAAAACCGACAAAACTTTTGAAACAACCTAATACAAAGCTTCATCCAGTAAAAATCTCTACCTCTCAATCTTTAACACTTAAAGACTGTGAGCTCAGTTTCCTCTTGTGCTCTGGGGTTAGTGATGCTTTCCTACTTCTGTGTGGCCGTATCTCTTCTGCCTTTTTCCTCTAGGGACTTGCTCATCAGGTAGGCCTGTGGTGAAGAAATTAATATTAAGCCCATTAGTAGATTTAAAGAGAAGGGAGCTGTCTAGATCTTTCATAGCCCGTGAGCACATACACACACCCCATTTAAGAAATTTTGGTCTCCAGTAGAATTTGAGATACATGTTGAATTCACTATAAATTGTTGTTAAGTTATACTTGTTGTTTAAACTGAATATATATGTATGCTAACCAAAATATTTATTCATAAAAATGTACACAGTATGAATTAATAGTTTCAAAACCTGTCTCTGGCAGAAGATATATAAAAATATAAAACTGCTCAGAATTTGGTAAGTCTGCTGAGATTAGGAATGAAAAATCCTATTAATTAGAACATCAAACACAGCTTACATCCTATGTAAAAAATAAAATCCTATAGAAAATCTTCCATCTTTTTATTAGATTAGATAAGTAACATTTGCTTTGTTTCTCTTGCACTCCCTCTGGTCCTAATTGCTGTTCTCTGGACAAGGTGTGACAATTTGCATGTCAGTTTTAAAAAATGATGATCTAGAGCACGTATATTTCATTTCTTCTTTGTGACAATCCGTCGAAGCTTTCTTAAATACATAAAGCCCCAAGGAATGGCAGGGGATATAAATGGCAAGGGAATCCACCCATGGCCCAGAGAGGCTTTCAGAAGGCTTAACAAAAATCAAGTTCTGGCCAGGCTCAGTGGCTCACCCCTATGATCCCAGCACTCTGGGAAGCCAAGGCAGGAGGATCTCTTGTGCTCAGGAGTTCCAGACCAGCCTGAGCAAGAGCAAAACCCCATCTCTACTTAAAATGGGAAAACTATCTGGGCATGGTGGCGGGCCCCTGTAGTCCCAAGCTACTCAGGAGGCTGAGCCAGGAGGATCACTTGAGCCCAGGAGTTTGAGGATGCTGTGAGCTATGATGCCACAGTACTCTACCCTGGGTGAGAGAGTGAGACTCTGTCTCAAAAAAAAGGCAAACTTTGCAGAGGATGGTGACATGCTATGCGGAGGAAAGGTGCGAGGGTACAGAGGATGTCACTGAATATTGAGGACCAAGCCCTGCACCTTCCTCCATGGACCACATCTTTCTCGAGGGTTTCAGGGAAACTCATTCTCCCGGGCGCTGCCTTTGCCGCGGTTTGTCTGTGTCACCTCCACCTTCCATCAAGGTCATAATTAGATCTTTCAAAACCAGCAAAATCTAATTGCAGAATCCTTCAGAAAAGTAGATTAAAGAACCCCCCATAGAAGCCATCTCACAATTTTAGTAAAGAAAAACATATGCCTGTGAGGTCATAAATAAATAGGTCTTGCTGCAGCTAAACACAATCTTCATTTTGTTCTCAGGAGATATGAAGACCCGTCATTCATCATCTCCAATGCAGTTATCTATTTGACCAAAATCTAAGTGATACGAGACTTTAAAAGGCTCACACAGCCCCGACAGTACTGAAAGCTATGGAAAGACAGCTACATTTTTAAGTTGGATGTGTTTTGTGCCTGATATTTGTTTTAAATAAGTACCTGTTTAAAAGCTATTTTTCTCAATCTACTTAGAGAAAGTCTAATAAAAAATAATTTTAAAAATATAGCTAACTCACTCACCAAACATAATGTTTCCTCTTTTTTTGTTTGTTTGTTTTGAGACAAGAGTCTCACTCTGTTACCCTGAGTAGAGTGTTACGGCATCATAGCTCACAGCAACCTCAAACTCCTGGGCTCAAATGATCCTCCTGAGTAGCTGGCCATGATACCCCAGGTCGTTTTTCTGTCTTTAGTAGAGACGGGGTCTTGCTCTTGCTCAGGCTGGTCTCCAACGCCTAAGCTCAAGGAATTCACACACCCCACCCCACCCCACCCCCGTCCACCTCCCAGAATGCTGGGATTACAGGTGTGAGCTATTGAGCCCAGCCCGTGTTTCCAATTTTTTAATAGCAAAAAGAGACAAAAATACCCTTTCCAAAGGTGGTCAATGACTACTATTAGTATTTCTAGATCTGAGATGAGAGGGACACAGTTTAGAAAACTGAAGAGTAAGATGACTTTCCTTTTTCTAGATGACTTCAAAATTTCAAATACCTACACAAATTCAAAAGAGTTCTTTTTATATTTAAAGGGAAAAAATTGTCTTTAATTCATGTTAAGAAAAAAAAAAAAAAAAGCTAGTCTCATTTCCAAAAACAAACCATAACTGGTACAAATAGAACTGCTGCATTATAAACATTAACTATCTTGTTTGTTTTATGTTTTTTACATGGGGCATTTGAAGTACTGTATTTAAATGTAAAGCTCTGTGAATCACCTTTATTTTTAGGGTTGATGAAAATTTACCTACTTTGAATTGTAAAGATTTCATCATTTGTAATGTGTAATTTTTCAATAGGCAACAATTTTTTCAAGTAATCCTTTTAATCAGTGAGAAGTATTCTACTTCTGATTAAAATCTCTGTCTATCATCGTCTGCACTAATAAATGGTCCAGCTTAAAATACTGAACCAAACAACGTGGATGATTCAGGAGTGGGAAGGCAGATGTGTAGGAAAGTGGGGCTCTTAGGAAGAGGCACAGGTTAATTGCTTTCCATCAAAGTGTAATTATGGAGGCAAAATAATGAAGCAACATAATCACCTGTGACAGAGCCAGGAAAAACTGATTAGTGAGGGTAATACATTTAGACATGAACTCCTCTGTTGCTGTCCACTGGCCTAGTCAGAGACGCCGAGGCAGACACTGCAGACGAAATGAATGATTTATTAAGGGATGGCTGGTGCCCGCTCAGGCACAGCAGCAAATGGCTGTTCTTATTCACTTTCTTTTATACCTAAAATTATCAGATAGAAATAATCCAAGAACAAGGAAGACAAAAGGTAAGGATGCCTTATCAGAGTTAATCCAGCAGAGTACATACACACCTTTCTTAAACCAAGAATATCTTGTTTAGAGATAAACAACAATGGAGGTGAACCACAAAGGGCTGGGTTGTCTGTTCTGTCTGCCCACTTCCCTATATGATTAACTGAAAGTTTTTGTGTAAATAGAGGTAGGGGATTAAGTGCAACGGTCCATTGCCTGAGGCAGATGCTCTGTCTCCAGCTATGACTTGGTGAGAGCCCTCCAGGATATTCTTTCCTTTAAGGCATGACTGCCTACATTTTTCAGCCAAGCCGCTTATGTGAGCTGAGGAGGAATATCCCCCAAAACTCATACCTAGCCCAAGTACTGGAAATGTCCTTTCTCAGGTCTTGTAACTTCAAGGAGCACAAATGGGACTGATTCACCTACAAGGGTGCAGTGGACTGTGCTCCTTCACTACTCAAAATGAATGTCTTTATAAATTAAGATTATAAATACCAAAATGTAACTCATGGCTTCTTTGAAACAGCCAAAACTGAAAAATAGTTATTGTCTTTAAAATATTTTTCTTTCTTAAAAAAATGGTGTAAAAAAGACAGCTAGCATTGGTGCATGTCTTCCCACTTAAAATATATTTATCTTTGTGCCCCATTAAAATAATAAAAATATATTAGCCTGGTGTTGTGGCAGGTGCCTATGGTCCCAGCTACTTGGAAGGCTGAGGCAGGAGGATCACCTGAGCCCAGGAGTTTGAGGTTGCTCATATATATATGTGTGTGTGTGTGTGTGTGTGTGAGAGATTTATTTAGATCAAGATATTCTATGTAAATACCTGTCAACTAGTTTCAAAGATCCACAAAGAAAATTTTTTCCAATGTTGGCAATGCTGTTCAGAGGCTGCACAATATTTATTTTCAGAGGGTTGCAGGGATGGTAACTTATCAGCTAACTAGTTTGGGAAGAGAAAATTCAGTGCAAAAACGAATCCATCATTTTGCCAAGTTTCACAGCGCCTCTCCTATAAAATTGATGATTAGATAGCAATGGTCTATCCCCTCTTTAAATTGCAAATTTGATTTACATCTGATACAATGCTTATACTTCTTTTTGAAATCATTTCCGGAGCTATAATGTTATAAGTGAATTCGAAGAATTTGCAAGGAAAATCCTTATTGAACTGAGCTCAACAGATTTTTGAATATTGGAAGTATATTTCCCAAAGAAACAGCAGATCTAGTGAGGGTGATGATCTTAAGAATAAGTGCTATGCAACAAGAAAAAGACTTTCAACATGTCTCTTTCAGGGAGTTGTCGTTTAAGAAAGGAGACACTGTCTACATCCTCAGGAAAATTGATCAAAATTGGTACGAGGGGGAGCACCACAGCAGAGTGGGCATTTTCCCAATATCCTATGTAGAGGTACGTCTTTCCCCCATCCCAGTTCCCCCTTGGGTGGTGGTGGTTTCAAATGTCACCCTAAAGTTCAAGAATAAATGTCTTTTTGTTTTCTTTCCTAGAAGCTCACACCTCCCGACAAAGCACAGCCTGCAAGACCACCTCCCCCAGCCCAGCCTGGGGAAATCGGAGAAGCGATCGCCAAATACAATTTCAATGCAGACACCAATGTGGAGCTGTCACTGAGAAAGGTAACCCGGCCCGTGTCTTCACGGGTGCATTTAACAAGAGTGTATGTTTTCAAAACTAAAATAGGTGATCTTCCGTAGACGTTTTTGTGTTTCCTGCATTTTCTGCGTTGGCTCCCGTAGGAAGAGCCCCCAGACGTGCACATGGCCCCCGTGAGGGTGGTCCGGAATGGGCTGCAGATCCAGCCTCTACACGGGACAATGTTGAATCCGCCCCCTTTCTTTTTAATCTGCGTGTGCTAAGTTAAGACGAAGAGTGGACTAAGAACATCCGTATTCCTGGCCGGGGCTGGCATCCACCTGGCGTGCATCGCAACAGGGTGATGCCAGCAGCCCTTTTGATGGGGTGGGGCCCAGGCCATACCGCTCACTAAATATTCTGATAGAATTCTTGGCTTTTGCAGTAATAGAACTTTCTACAATCACTATTCCTGCTACCTACAGTGACCAAACCAATACCACAGAATCCAGTTTAAAATTTTGAATCAGGCTGGGCACAATGGCTCATGCTTATGATCCCAGCACTCTGGAAGGCTGAGGCTGGAGGATTGCCTGAGCTCAGGAGTTCGAGACCAGCCTGAGCAAGAGCATGACCCCATCTCTACTAAAAATAGAAAAACAAGTCGAGCATTGTTGCAGGCACCTGTAGTCCCAGCTACTGGGGAGGCTGAAGCTGGAGGATCACTTGAGCCCCAGAGTTTGAGGTTGCTGTGAGCCGTGACACCACAGAACACTACCCAGGCTGACAGAGTGAGACTCTGTCTCATAAAAAAATAAAAATAAGATAAAATAATAAAGTAAATAAAATAAGTTAAAATGAAATGAAATGAAATTTTAACTCAGAACCACACATAGCCCAGAAAAAGGTTGTTAATGTTATTGCCAAACAGCAAAAACTGGGGCTGCACTTAGCAGGTGGCACAAATTTGGGCAACAGCACCTGATCGCTTGATAGGTGTGGTCACTTCCGGTAGCTCTTCCTATAAGGCAGTGGTTCTCAACCTTCCTAATGCCGCAGCCCTTTAATACAGTTCCTGTGGGTCACGACCCACAGGTTAAGAACCACTGCTATAAGGCCACAGCGCTGAGTCTGTTAAGATAGGATGATAATGCTGTTACTGAGATGCTACCTGTTCTCCTAAGCTGCTTTATGAAAAACTTACACAGATCATTTCACAGAGGACCAGTATGAGCAGGTATGACCCTTCTCATTAACCAAACATCCTCAGGGATGACTCTGATGTTATGAGTGGATAATTTTAACTGCACATATGTTGATAATCTATATTTTTCCAGTAAACACCAAGACCTTACTTGCATTTCCCTGATTAAACAAAATCTAGAGATATAAAATGTTCCCAATTGGAAAACTATTGTTTACTAGAAAACATTGACAGTTATGTTGTTTTTTGTTATCATGTCTCTGTGTCTGATGCCATTTCCTAACATTCATTGCAGGGAGATAGAGTTATTCTTCTCAAAAGAGTTGATCAAAACTGGTATGAAGGTAAAATCCCAGGCGCCAACAGACAAGGCATCTTCCCGGTTTCCTATGTAGAGGTCGTTAGGAGGAACACAAAGGCTGCTGAGGACTACCCCGACCCTCCACTACACCACAGCTATTCCAGTGATAGAATTCACAGCTCAAGCTCAAACAAGGTAAGAAATATCCTATCAGATTACTGTCATATGGGGAACTGTGAGCAAGAGAACCAGTGTGTGATTTTAGGATATTAGAGAGATTAGATTAAAACATCATGTCTATTGCAAAGAAAGGGATTTGCATATCATCTTTCTACATCTGTGAGTACATGTCAGTAGATGCAATTTAATTTATCTCAAATAGGTTCTGGCGTAAAAATTGACCAACTGATCCACTGATTGGCCAATTTCATTTTCAAGTTAAAATATTGAAAGAGAAAGAGAAAACATTAGTAATATAAAACTTTATATGATATACATCTGTATTTCTATGTATCTAAATGTTTTCTGAAGCTGGATTTTATTTATATATATATATTTTGTTCATATAATTCTATATAAATAAAGAGAATTATATATACATATGTGCCTATAAAATTATAATTTATATTTATACATCTATATAAACATATACAACATAACATACTATATGTATCCCCAAAATGATACCTCTTAAGAACATGTGGTTATTAGGCTGACAACATTTTATAAAAGTTCAGGGCTTTTTTTTTTTTTTTTTTGGCTGGGGCTGGGTTTGAACCCGCCACTTCTGGTATATGGGGCCAGCGCCCTACTCCTTGAGCCACAGGTACCACCCCAGTGTGGGGCTTTTTTTAATATGGAAGGAAAGTTAGAGTAAAATTTTTTGATTAAGGTCTATTAGTCAGTTTGTTCAATAGTTTGAATGAAAATGTTACAGGTTATTAGGTTATTAGAAGATTTCAAATTTATTTCATTAGTTTTAGGATAGTTCTGTTGTTATATTTGAATGAGTAGCTATAGATGATTACTTTCTCAGTATGTAATTTGAAAGGGAGTTTGCTTTCTCAATTAATTAGAAAAGGCTATTCTACTTTCTGTACTCATAATGTGAATTGGTTTTTGGAGGTTTTTGGAGGGTTTTTTTTTTTTTTGTTTTTTTTTTTGAGACAGACTCTCACTCTGTCATCCTAGGTAGAGTGCTGTGGCATCAAAGTTCACAGCAACCTCAAACTCTTAGGCTCCAGCAATCATCTTGCCTTAGCCTCCCAAGTAGCTGAACTACAGGCACCCAACACAGTGCCCAGCTCATTTTTGTATTTGTAGTAGAGACATGGTCTCGCTCTTGCTCAGGCTGATCTCAAACTACTGAGCTCCAGCAATCTACCCACCTCACCTCCCCAAAGTGCTAGGATTACAGGCATGAACTACCATGCCCAGTGGGTTGGTTTTTTGGGGTCTGTTTGTTTTTTTTTTTTTTTTGAGACAGAGTCTCACTCTGTAGCCCTGGTATAGTGCCATGGTATAAGAGCTCACAGCAACCTCAAACTCTTGAGCTCAAGTTATCCTCCTGCCTCAGCCTCCTGAGTAGCTGGGACTACAGGTGCCCACACTGCACCTGGCTAGTTTTTCTATTTTTAGTAGAGACAGGGTCTTGCTTTTACTCAGGATGGTCTTGAACTCCTGAGCTCAGGCAATTCATCCACCTCAGCCTCCCAGAGTGCTGGGATTACAGGCATGAGCCAGGGCACTAAGCCTGAGATGACCTTTAAAAGCTAAATAAATTTAACTGTGCCCCATTTCTGTTCCAGGGCCCAGAAGTCACAAGCTAAGTGGGGAATGTGCTATGCGCTTGTAAAAAGGCAGGCCCAGAGTGCTGGCTTCATGAGTCACGCGTTGTCCTAAACAATTATCTAGAAAGCACATCTCCAGAATCTTTGTGAAGATTCTTTTTCTTTCCAAACCCAAGTCATCTCCCTTGAAAGAACTAAAGTGAAAGGTCATCCACCACTCTCTCAAGGCCTTTATACTTATAACATGTAGTATTTTGTCTAGTGCAGCAAAAATAGATAAATGTATTAGAATGTTAGTGGCATTTCTAGAACTACTTGTAATGACTTACATAAACACGTGGATTTACTGTTTTATTTAATATTTCCAAAATGTACTGATAATATTAAGACATATACAGACATATATTTTTACTTCAGGAGATTAGACTTCATAAATTATACCTCCTTACTTTTACATAAATGTCAACCTTTCAAGAAAGAACAAGAGTCTTAGCAGAAGTCTCCCCTTCCCTTCACATTGTACCTGCCCTTTCTTTGTAAACATTTACTTTGGATTTTTTATAAACTTTGAAGCAGTTCAGTTACGTAAGTTCAGTTTCATTCCCATTATAGCATTCTGTTCTTGAAAAACATTTTCCAGAACTTATTCACGTAGAAAGTGTTCATGTACAATGGCCTAAAATATTTTGCACCGGGTAATGTAATCACCTCACAAACATGGCGTGAAGAGATTGTGAAAGCTGAAAGACTGGGCATTACTGCAGGAATCAAGAGCACTAAACCAGTTCAGAAAATAAAAAATATTTCCCTCTTGGCTTTCATGCTATGCTAACATTTCTTCAGAGACATTTACATGACTAAATCAGTATCTGGAAACCTGCAATGTCTTTTAGACATAGTTCCAAGGCAGACTATTCAATCAGGTCTCGTAAGGTGTCCGTCATCCTAAACCCTGTGACAGCTTTGTCCAGTATGACGATTAAGACCCCTTTCAAAACTAGTATTTTTATTTTTGAGGTAACTGTTCTAATTAACAGAAATTATTTCGGGCAATTAAATTTCAGCAAAATATCTTCAAACCTAGAGGTCTTGAAAAAATCTTCAAACCCGTGTCTATGTTGTAACATGAAATCATTGTTATTTTCCCTCCCACATCTTTCCTGCATTGCTCCATTGCTGGGTTTCTCTGTGTTATTGTTATTTTCTTGGGTTTTTGTTCTTTTTTAACTTCGTAATCCCTGCTCATTTCTAAGCTGGCTTCCAGTGATCCGGCCCCTCCTCTCATGCACAAAATGTCGCCTGGCTCGGGAACGGCAGCTGTCCTGGGACCTGCCCAGAGCTGTCTGTCCCTGACACCCGCACACCCGCCTTTGGTCCCAACACCGTCTCTTTTTCTGGACAACTTCTTGGATGAGTTGGAGAAGCTTGGCACTTTAACCTTACTGGGTGACCAAGCCAAACCAAATTCCCTAGAGGAGGTCGCCCTCGAGATTAGGGAGGAGCCCGCAGTCCTCTTCCCATTGCCCCCAGCCTCTGTGCCTGCCCAGTCGCCTCCATCTCTGTCACCTGTCCCCCGCTTGGCACCAGCCCAGCTTTGTGCCGCAAAACCACTTCAGGACCCTGGCAAGATGACTCCAAGCAAATGTGCAGACTTAACAAAAATGCAAAGGGGTTTTAGAGACCCTACAAAGGTGCCTGAAGTCCTGGGTGATAAGTTTGTGGCCTCCACATGTACCAGTGTGGGTTCTCTGCCTGTAACCCTGCCCGCCATCGGAGAGGAGGATGAGGAAGTCTGTGAGGGAGTCACGTGGCTAGAATCTCAAGAACCAGACACCTTGGGGTGTCGCCAGGATGGTGCAGAGGTGACACCAATCCTGTACATCGAAGAAGAAGAGGAGAAACCTGACCGCTTAAAATGCCCAGTAGCTGCCCACACACATCCTAGACTCCCTAAGGACAGCGGTGCAGCAAAAACCAGTCCTGAGGTATTTTAATGTTGCCTGAAGAACTAACCGGTCTCACTCTAATTAGCTAGTCCAATTAATCACATTAATCAGCATCTACTTTGACCCTGCCTTAACAAGTTTTCTTACTGAAAAAACCATGCATCATATAAACTCGTGGTGGAAGGGTACATGAAAACACATCTTAATGTTGTAAATGTATCATTTCATTATCCCATTTTTTCCTCATGAACTATTAACTTCATATTTAAATCTTTATAATTTACATATTCTTTCTAATGTCTCAATATTAATGATGACAGCTAATAGACAAGCTGTCACTGAGGTTCAGACGGTATTCTAAGAACCCGCCATCTGAAATTTTCAAAGCCCTCTGAACTGTGGGATGTTAATATCTCTGCTGTAGAAATGATGGAATTAACGCACAGAATGAGAACACTGTACACGATACGTTTGACGTAATGGCACGTCGGAAAATAATAATAAAAGAAAAGAAGGAAAAAGAAAGCAAAAAAGAAAAATAGCACTGCAGCTCCCTTATGACATTTCTGAAGAGATCATTCTCTTCGGGTTAGTAACTATTAATACTTAAGAACAGGCTCCTGTATCCTCTTTGAAGTTTTATTCAACAAAGGGAGGAAGTAGCCTGAAGCTTGAAACCTTTCTTCTTCTTCTCTCCAAAAAACAAAAAAACTCTCAAATGCATATCTTGTGAATTAAAAAGCGTATAAATGTAAAAAATGTATAATTACTGGCGGATTCTGAACTTACGGAATAATAAGAATGGTTCATATTATAACACTATACAAGTCATTTCCCCCACAGTCCCTCTGTTTAAAAATGGTTATTTTTATTTATTTATTTATTTATTTATTTAAAAATGCCAAGCTTGCATTTGTGTAAAACACACTGTTTAATAACCAAGATCACTCACTGCAGTAAGTCGAACATGTCCCTAAGTCAGTTATTTCAATAACTAATTTTCATTGGAATGAATCACATTCAGAGGCATCTCAGGAAGCAAGAGCGCTGTGCCTGTCACTCCCTCAGCAAGGAGAGACTTGCTGCCTCCCCTTGTTCCCACCCTCAGCAGGTTCATCAGAGGCTGAGGACAGGGCCATCTCTGACCCTGACTATCTTGAGCCTTGTTCTTCTATAAAAGTGACATAAATTAGTAAGAGGATACTTTTGTGGCAGTTGACAGAGCAGCCGTCTCTGAGACTTGCAAACTGGCAACTCTGCTGGTGTTTAACCTTGCATTTCTTCAGTAAGCACAAAGAAACAGGTTTAAGGGCATCTAGAACCCAACCGTATTTCCTGGGTGTGTTCTTTGGTATCTGTGTTGCATTTGAGCCTCTTCTCTGTGCTAACTTCCCTCTGCTGCGCCTGTGAGTCCCACATTAAAGTTGCAACTGATGCCTGTGGTGTGGAACCCCGTGAGCAGCTGAGGAGCCAAGCTGTGTCCAGACTGTGCCCTTCAGTTACTCATGCAGAGTGTGGCATGCTGTGTGTGCACGGAAAAACCAAAACAGGAAAACGCCTCCTGAGGGCTGTAGAATGACCACAAGACTAACTAACTTCTTATGCCTTTTCCAGGCTGATTTTAAAAACGAGATCCTTGTCCTGGGTAAGCCACCTCGTAGCCCAGTGATGTCTAGAAGATCTTGCAGCCCGCCGGTCAGAGGGCTCGGCGGTTCCCACAGGGTAGGGTCAGCACATTGCCACCTTGTGGCAGACATCCTGGCCACCCCCAATCCCCCCTTCAGTGGGCAGACTCTTTCTTAGTTGTCTTTAGCTACCTAAGAACTGGCTGTAAAGCAGGGCTGGAGAAGCCTTGACGTGAAGTGAGCATCATTTCATGATGAGCTATGAAATCAGGTCAGCACGAAAATCCGATCCTAAGTCTTTTGGGTAACATGCTTCCCTTTTACATGCGCATAAGGTTTCCAGAATCCAAAAGGACATGATCAAATTCTCCACTATTCAAACACGAGGGTCCTCTGTGTGTGTGTGTTTTTTTCTACATCTGTCTCCTGTTTCTCCAAATCACTGCTTTCTAGACACTTTGCAGTGCAGAGAGCAAAACCACTGTCAATCATTTACAGTACTGAACTCACGTGCTCCAGTGATGCTTGCTTCTTTGTTGCTCATTAGATTTTAATTTATTTTATTTTATTTTACTTTACTTTTTTTTTTTTTTGTAGAGACAGAGGCTTACTTTATCGCCCTCGGTAGAGTGCCGTGGCATCACACAGTTCACAGCAACCTCAAACTCCTGGGCTTGGGCGATTCTCCTGCCTCAGCCTCCCGAGTAGCTGGGACCATAGGCGCCCGCCACAACGCCCGGCTATTTTTTTGTTGCAGTTTGGCTGGGGCCAGGTTTGAACCTGACACCCTTGGTATATGGGGCCGGTGCCCTACTCACTGAGCCACAGGTGCCACCCTCTTTTTTTTTTTTTTTTTTTAAACAGACTCTCACTATGTCACCCTAGGTAGAGTGCCATGGTATCACTCTACCCCAAACTCCTATTTTCAAGCAATCCTCCTGCCTCAGCCTCCTGAGTAGCTGAGACTACAGGTTCCCATCCTAACGCCTGGCTAGTTTTTCTATTTTTAGTAGAGATGGAGTCTTGATCTTGGTCAGACTGGTCTCCAACTCCTTGGTTCAAGTAATCCATCCTCCTGGGCCTCCCAGAGTGCTAGGATTAGAGGCATGAGCCACCAGGCCCAGCCTCACTTGGTTTATTTAGGTTTTTGTTTGTTTTTTATTTTTTGTTTTTTGAGACAGAGTCTTGTTTTCTTGCCCAGACTCTAGTGAAGGGGTACAATCATAGCTCATGGCAACCTAAAATTCCTGGGCTCAAGCAATTCTCCTGCTTCAGCTTCCTGAGTAGTTGAGACTATAGGCACCCACCACCATGCCTGGCTAGTTTTTGTATTTCTAATAGAGACAGGGTCTTGCTTTTGCTCAGGCTAGTCTCAAACTCTCAAATTCCTGAGCTCAAGTGGTCCTCCTGCCTCAACCTCCCAAGTAGCTAGGACTACAGGGCCACACTACTATGCCTGGCTAATTTGGAGGTTGCTGTAGAGATGGGGTCTCACGATGTTGTCCAGGCTGGTCTCAAACTCTCAACCTTAAGCGATCGTCTTATCTCAGCCTCCCAAAATTCTAGGATTACAGTCATGAGCCATTGCGCTGAGCCTGTTTGGATTTTTTTATATCTATAATCCTTGTTTCAAAGTATTGTTGCTCTGTGGGAAGTGTTACTTTTACTTGATCCCCCTTTCTCCTCATACTGCTCCCTGGACTCTTCATTTTCCCAATTTCTTGACAGCTTTGATTAAAGTTAAAGGTCAGATTACTTTCCCTTTAACTACTTAATTCTATAACATCCACAGCTCTTTAGAACAAATGGACTCTGAGGAATGCAGCCAAGGAGTTTGGAAATTTTCATCTGTGCATATAAGGCAGGATTCCTTTCACCATTTCTGTTTTAATGAACCCTGGTTTAATCGTAACTGATTTATCACATAGCTATGGTTCTGCACTTCAGGTTCTCGGGGCTTGATTTAAAAGGCATTTTTCTTTTCCATTTTTTAAAACATAGGTACTGTTTGTATTTATGTCATTTTGTGCTGTTCGCTCTGCATAGTCAGACCTCATTTTGTTGCTGAGGCAGAGATTTGTGTTGCCGGAGAGAGAGAGGAAATGTCAATTTACAGAGATTCTTGAGACTCCACTGAACTACCTTCCAGAGCCAAAACCAAAAGAAAGCTCTTTCTGCAGTTAATAGGCCCATCCATAAATTTCCCTTGGGTCAATGAGGTGGTGTGCTTTGGGTCCCATGAGGTTTTATCTTTGCCACATTTTTACATTATATATTTGTGTTTAGGTTACTTATCTTCATATGGACTATAAATATTCTGTTTTCTTTAAATTTATGTGCAGTTATATCTTACCCTCGTAATTTTTGAAGGAAAAATAATCCTAATAACAATTCTGGTTGCAAAGCACTACAACAAACATTCTCTGGGGAAAAAATTGTGTTAAGAACTTTAGAACTGCTTATAAGTCTTTCAAAGATTTTTCCTCATTAGTATTTAAAGTGACAGTCAATCCTTATTTAAGAATTATCTAGCTTTGCACAGGGGCAGGGTCCTAGCCGATGAGGTTTATCCCAGGCACCATTCGAGATTACTGCGAACTGAAAACTTCTCCCAATACCTTGCTGTGACAATTTGAAGTATAGTAGGCATTGGCAATTTTTGATAGTCTCTATGGAGACAGTTTAAGCAAAGAAAAGAAAAAAAAGGAAAGAATTACCTAATACTAGATACAGCTAGTTATATATGCAGGTAATGTTGCAGAAGCTCACATAAATAGATGGCTTTCAGACAATCTAGATCTCACTATCTGCTAGGGAAGTATGTATTTTACTCATGTCAGAGATTCTATGGTATTAAAAACCGCCTTCCTTATGAACAGTAGCTTGTGACTGCTTCTGGATTTCAAAATTAACATGTCTAAAATTTGTCCCTTTGGTTTCAATTTTTGAATAAAAAACAAGAGCCACACTAAAAAAAAAAAACAAAAATAAAAAAGGATTGCTAGTCTGCTAAGGAAGAAAGATATTTAGGATAGCATGAAAATAGCAGGATGCTTCATTGGATTTTGTAATTTTTATTGTGCTTCTAAGACATATCAAGGAATTATGAGCATAATATAATTCTTGCTCAAAAATTTCCAGCACAGTGATCATAAAGTGTTCACTTGAAAAATGCATTCTTAAGTTCACGTAAAACTTTCTGAATGTCACAAATGTATATTGTCCTATATTCATCTTTTTAAATTTCAGAATAATATGAGGGTACCAACAATTAGGTTACCATGTTTGCGTTTACAAGGTAAGGTCCCTGTTGTAGTTGTGTCCCGCACCCAGGAGTGTGCCTGTCCTATATTTATCTTAAAACTGTTAAGAAGTTATGAGTAATAGAAATGCCCAAACATATATTAAAATGAAATGAACACATATCAAAAATACTGGTGCCTTAGGAGGGATTCTTCCTGGAGAATTGAAAATACAGGAAGGGAAGAACATGGTCAGGAAAACAGGTGAACGTCTATTCCACATTACTCTGTGGGATTTAAAATATTCGTCTAGACTTTACCTAAAAAGTCAACATCGTTGATTTTACCAAACATCGTAACCTAATTGTTCCCTCATATTGATCTGAAATTTTAAAATATATATATATATATTCTTCCTAAGTTAACCCAGGCAAAAGCAAAAACAACTCTCAGCTTGCTGCTGCAGTTCGCCATTAGGGGGCGACAGAGTGCAGATACAGTACAAGGTCCGCTGAGAGCGCGCAGAGGTGCAAGGTGCAGAAATCAAGAGCGTCTTCTGAGATAATTTGCTTGAATACCCGTGTAGAACATGAACACCTACCTGAGAGACAAAATAAGCGACTTGAACCACGTTGGGCCTTCTATTCACCATAGTGATCTCTTTCGCAATAGAGCGTGAACCAAAATTATTTTTCCTTTTGGGGTTTTCCCCTATTTGTCATATGAAGAAAATAAGTATCCAGTATCTTTGATGTTTGTTTACTAATTTGCAAAATGAAGCTGAATTGTTACCCTTATTGTTTTTCCATGACTGAGACACATGAGAATTAACTGATCAATGGGAGCTGTCCCAGCTCCCAGACAGCTGAAAGCTAAGGTGGGCACCTTTACCCAGCAAAGGAAACTGTGCTGTGGCCCCTGCGGGGGATCCCCGGAGGGCCCAGACTGTAGTCTTGTGCAGTTCATAGATCTGAGGTGCCTCCCCAAGGTTCTGTATGATCCAGGCTAAAAACAGAAAGACAAATATGCCCTCATAAATACAATTAACACTACTTATTCCTCTACTGGTCAAATACTTTTAAAGGAAATTAATTCAAATACAGTGATTGGTCAACTTTCCTCAAAACTGGCTTCTAGTCATCCACATTAACAAGGAGGTGGTTCCCGTTAAGCTTCAGAAAGTTCTAGAACTCACCATTGTAAGAGATGTACAACTTCTCTGCTCAGAAAAGCTGTGATCAACTGACCTGAGGATGTGAACAGCATAGAAAACAGATGATTGAGGGGGACAGAGTTTGAAGCATAGAAGGGAAGGAGAAAGACATTTTGGGAGTGACAGGTAAGAGCCAGCTGCCACGCCCTGGAACACAACACCTATGGGGCTCAGGGAACCACACTCTTGCCACAAGGGCCCAATTTGCATAATTGTCCAGGGGATAGTTCATTTAAATGATTTATGAGGTGGGTTGAATTAAAGCAATTAAATGAGTAAAACTATAATGATAACTGAAAGGGGATATACAGACTTGGAGTGTAGATTGTCTTATATTCATTGAATGACTTAATTTTTAAAATAGTACTCAAATCTTAACATAAGGAACCAATGAAATGAGACCAACCAGTCTGACCAAGCACTGGATACCCTGACAGAAGTTAAAACGTTTACTCAATTGAAAAATACTAGGATGGCTTAAATGTAGAGAAAGAGACACACCACTTTTAGAGTATAGTAAAGTACCTATATACTCGAGTATAAGCCGACCCCCTTAATTTTACCATAAAAACTGGGAAAACTTAGTGACTCGAGTATAAACCGAGGTGGAAAATGCAGCAGCTACTGGTAAATTTCAAAAATAAAAATATATACCCAAAACAATTACAATAATTGAGGAATCAGTAGGTTAAATGCTTTTCAATATTTATTGCTAAAGAAAAACTGTAAACTAGCAACAAC
>CAUYPK010163610.1:0-13660 GCA_963574355.1 Loris lydekkerianus
GGAGGGAGGGGGTACCGATGGGATTACACCTGTGGTGCATCTTACAAGGATGTATGTGAAACTTAGTAAATGTAGAATGTAAATGTCTTAGCACACTCCAACATTCTCTACGTGATTGAGCCAGGGCTAGACTTCCTAGGAAATCCTAACTTTCTCTAATTGTTTGCCCTTTCCCAATTCTTCTTTCCTTATTCATTGACAGGTATCTCCTGAGTTCCCTCACTCAGTGAATCCCTTTCTCAGAAAGGGACATCTAGGGAACCCAACTTCGGACAACTGTCGTATCTTAATTTGAGATTTGGACTAAGTATGGTGGACTTGTGTTTTGTTTTTAATATGGTAAACCTTAGACAAATGCACCACAGAGTGAGTGTTTAGCTGGGAGTTTGCATCCTTGGGAAGGACGGATGGATGTTTGGAGGAAGGGATGCTTGCACTGAACCTTGAAAGAATAAGTAGAGTTTTCAGAGGAAAAATACAATAAAATATGACAATGATTGGAACACAACATTTGGGGCCATAGTGGTCAATTAAGTAAGTACATGCTGAGTACTTCCTCTGACAGACATTTAGGAAATAGATATCAAAAATGCAGCTGTGTCCCAGAGAAAGTGCTTTGTGCTACAGCTGTGTCCCAGAGAAAGTGCTACTACTGAGGTAGATGGATGCACAAAGAGGCGAAAAGACCACATTCATTGAGCACCTACTGTGTACCCAATATGACCACATTTATTGAACCGCTACTGTGTACCCAGTATGACATTAAATTCTTATACTGATTATATGGGGTGATTTATATTATGGCCATTTTGCAAATTAAAATAAAAAAAGGTTTAGGGAGAATAAGGCACTTTGCCAATGCCACTGGGCTAGAAATTGGTGAAAATGTGGCAATCAGAGGTGCTGGCAGGTGTATTAACAATGGGGAGACAGGATCTGATGAGGCTGAGTGAGGGAAAAGGCGGCCTCAGAGCTCTGGAAGTCCCATAAGCTAGAAAGCAGGCCCAGAAGAGGCCAGAAGCATTTCACTGTGTAACGTGGAAACTGGCGCGCATCACTGATAAGCCAACGACACTGGCAAAGCTTGTCTGCTTCACTCTCCGTGTTAAAGCCTCGTTGCTTCTACTGGGAAAACTAATAACATAACAAATGAAACTATTGTTCGGTTTCATTAAAAATAAATCTGATAAGATGGGCAGAATTGAATTAACCAATCTCAATAGAGTTCTTGTTATTGGAGCAAACGGAATATTCTCTCTAATAGAATAAGTCCTGGTTCATTTTGGCTGGCCTGAGCAGCTCCTTGCTATGGGTTTGGTTTCTTGCCTCTGGCTCTGGGCACCCTCTCACTAATGTCAGTATTAGCAGGTCAGCATAATGGATCAGCATGCGAGGTCTGGCAAAAGTGCTGGACGCCTCAGCGTGACAGATGTAGAGGCCTCCGTTAGCCTTGGCTGACAAGAACTGTCCTCCCCTCCAAGGAAGTCAGATTTAGGGCCCTAGAGCTTGCAAGAGAGAGATGGCCCTTGTTCCAGAGAGGGTAAGGTTGGGCTGGAGTCCTGAGATGGGCTGCTCTTGGTGTCAGGGACGGGGAAACAGACATTCGGCAGGGCTGCTTGTTTTGGCTGGCTCTAATTGAAGCTAGTGCCAGCAATATGTCTATTCCTTTGCACTGGCTGAAGTTCAAAGGCTCAAGACCGAATAGCAAAGGGGAGCATGCAGGTATTTTTGTGGACACGCACGCATGTGGAGGCACATACACTTTCGCATTATTTTGTGAAAAAGGCAGATTTTACTTAGTTTATAAAATACTCACAAGATACACAAAATGGCAAAAGGTGAAGACATCTGAGATTAAATGTAGAATGGAATAGAAAAATAATATCAAATATGAATAAATGTCCATGTCCAGTTATGGGACTGAATGACTTTTTAGAGGTGAGCTGTAACACATTTTTTTTTCCTTCTGGTCCTAGAGACTTTAAAAAAAAGTCTTGCTTCTTATGAACTAAAAAAAAAAATGTGCATGCTTATCAAGAGGTAACTAAAAGTATTAATGAAGGAAGAGGGAAGGAAGAAACAAGTCCTGAGTAAGGAAGGACACATGAAGAGTCATTTTGTCCAACTCCCCTGGCCTCCTTCCAACATATCTTCTGCCCTCATGGAGCCAAGAATGTGGCCCTCCCTGTCTTCCTCCCTCCCTCCCTCCTCCTCCTCCCCTCCCCTCTCTCTCCCTCACTCTCCCTCTTTTTCTCTCTTTCTCTTTTTCTTTCCTTCCTTCTTTCTTTCTTTTGACAGAGTCTTACTCTATCACCCTTGGTCTCACAGCTCACAGCAACTTCAAAGTCCTGGGCTCAAGTCATCCTCCTGCCTCAGCCTCCTGAGTAGCTGGGATTGCAGGTGCCCACCACGAGGCCCAAATAGGTTTTTCCTATCTTAGTAGAGAGGCGTCTCACTCTTGCTCAAGTTGGTCTCCAACTCCTGAATTTGGACAATCCACCCCCTTGGTCTCCCAGTGTGCTGGAATCATAGGTGTAAGACCCTGTACCTGGCTATTTTCTGAGACAGTCCATGCTCTGAAGTTCTTTGTTTTAATGAGGTAAAATTCTGCAATACCAGCAACATAGTTGAGGTAGGAGTATGTGTAAAAAAAAAAAAGAAAGAAAAAAAATATATAGCCTTTGTGCCCAAGTCTCAGTTCAAAATGTGCCCTTGCTACTTTGCCATTGAGTGGCAATGGGGAATTGGCATCACCTCCCTGAGCCTCAGTTTCCCCATATGTGAAAGAAAAGTCCTAGCAGCAATGGGGCAGAGTATTGACAAGGATTAAGTGAGAATATGCTTGTTAGTGTCTAGCTGCATGTAGGTGAGCACTGGGGGTCCACCCCTTCAGTTCACTCACAAACATACAGAATAAAAATACATACACCATTTCTAGGTAAGGAGAATGTAGCTAGGTCCTTGCTCTTCTAGAACTAACAGTTTATTAGACCATCTGTTCTGTCTGGTTATATTTATATCATCCATGCACAGAAACCTCATGCAAATTTATTAATGACCTTGCCTCTGTAATGAGAGCAGATAGGTTTCACCTTTTTATTCTGATTCTCTGGTCTGAATCTAACAAATCTTCCGCTCATGACTTTTGAGTTAGGAGGCTACCCTGGGGGCAGTAGTTGGCCGGGTGTCTAGTCAGAGAAAGACTTGACCTCACATCATGTCCTCATAAAACACCAGTGGGATTTAACTTCTCAAATTCACTGCCAGCGGTTTGAGTAAAACAAACATTTAATTTTTTGTAATTTAGTCCCAGCAAGGCAAAATGGCTCCGTTTTAAACTATCCTCCTATATTTAAAAAGGAAAGAGATGAAACCCAGCTGGGTCAATAGGATAAGAAGATACATCTTCCCTGATTATTTAAAGATGTGGACCTCTCGGTCTGGTTATTTAATGATTCAACTTAAATCACGTATGCAGGATGTATAAGTAAAGAAGGAAGTTTTGGCTGTATTAGGATGTGTAGACAAGTTGTGGAGACCACTGATTCAATTTTCAATATATTTCCTTATTCATGCTTTAGAATTGACACGTTTGGTTTTCTGGGACTAAAGCACAAAAACCAAAACATTTTATTTTACTCAAATTTGCATGAACAAAACCCAAGCATAGGACTTTAAATAAATACAACCAGGGTGATGATAGTGACGATGGTGACAGAAGATCATAAAAGCTACCTTTTATTAAGCATGTACAAAGTTCAGTCTTTCTCACAACCCTGTGAACAGAAAAGCACCAGAATGACTACATTCATTTTGAAGAAGAGGAAACTCATTCACAAAATGGATAAGTAATGTGTTCAAGAAAGGTTTGCTCATAAGTGAAAAAACAGGGCGTTGAATGTCTACGCCAATTTCCATTGTTGGATTTACCTTTGATTCACTTTCAGGACCTTGGACAGGTCATGTCTCCACAAGAACGTGGGTTCCAGGGTTTGGGCTATGATTTGGTTCATAACCCTTCCTCTGATACTTAATGATTCAGAGTTTCTTTCAACTCATGTGATGAAATTTATTTTGGTTGTCACCCAGCTTAAGCCTTTCAGTAATTCAGACCCTATGTGATCATTAGATGTCAGGAAACAATCCATTTTTTAAACATTGAGGTTCTGTTTTATAGTATAATAAATCTCCATTTTGAGTCAAGAAAGAAAGCAGATTTTCCCAAGTTAAAAGTTGATAAAAGTAGAACTTAAGCTTAAACTATACTTGAAATATAGTTTCCTTTGCTAATCTCATATCCACATTGGTGTGGGGTGAGCTTACAGACTTTATTTCTGAGCTCGAAGTAAATTGTAAATGGGTCAGTGGCTTCCGGAAACAAATCATAGATACACACACTTTCTCTCTCTTGCTCCTGTTTTTTTTCTTAAATGTACCTGTGTTGCCTTCTCACTTGTATTTCTCTGGTTTTCAGAATATGACTTTCAAAGTTGCTGGAAATAATCACTGAATTCCTCTCACATAAAAGAATCAGCAGCATATAGAAACTGCTCTCTCAGCTTACCGCTAAATCTAAGCAGCCCCAAGTGCTGTTAGATACTGCTTTGTATGCTGTTAAGATGCAACATCTCTCTGGCTGGAATAAACAAGGAAAACCTCCAAGTGGTATGCTAGTGCAAAAACATTACTGAGCTGGCAAAATTCATAAACTAATATTGCAAAGTAGCCCTTGGCACATGTCATTTTCAGCAATTTGTATTCGCTGTCACTATTTTCTTTCACACACCATCTGTAAAGTATACCCTGTTTTTCTCCACAACAAGAAAGCTGTTTTTCTAGAAGGTTGTTCTGAAAAAAATAGAAAACACTTGGCTGTATTGGCTAATTACTACAGAGAAAGTACTATTGTAGCACTTCGGGGTGTGTGGTTTGGGGTTATTCGGGTCATATGTGGGAGGTTGATATAAAAAGGAAGGGAAAATAATGTAAACTTCCACCTCTTGGCTAGGATACACTAAATATTCCTTACCTTCATCAGAAATGGTCATTTTCAAGTCTCTATTGACTAATTAAGGATAAAGAGGAAAAGTGTCAGTGTTCATTAAATTAAAACCTTTCTGGTTACTAAAGAAATACACTTAATGATATGTACACGCCTGATGCCTGGGGTGAGGTTGCTGGATTGGAGGGAGGAGTCAGAGACCTGAGTTCAACCACATAATAACTCTGACACCCTTCTGGGTCTTGGTGTAATCAAACCAGATCATTAGGAAGGGTCTTTATAGCCCGGAAGTGCCTTGGTTTATCAAAGGGAGCATTCATTCATTCAACAGATGTTATACTGAGCTCCTACTGTGTGCTAGGAAATGAAAAAGACATTCCTCCTGTCGTGGTGCATATGTTCAAGTTGAGGGTGGAGCCAGAAACTGAGCCGCTGCATAGCTGAAGAAGACAGTTCAGGTAGGAGTAAGTGCCACAAGGAATCAGAATGGTATTTTATGATAGAAATCAGTTAGCAAGAGGAAGGGCAGAGATTAGCCACACTTTAAGTATACTGGTGCTGGAGTATCAAGAGAAGGGATTTTTAATGGGTTGTTGTGCATTCTGCTGGTGCTCCAGGATTTTGTAAGGTAATTTGCTATGATAACAGTAAAGCTACACCAGGTAAATGACATTGAATACACAACTACTGTCTTATAAATTACCTTTTTATTCTTTTTTGTTATTATACCCAGAGCATTTGTTAGTTCTAAAATTGTGCAGGTGTATATAGTATTTGTGAATTTCACTTCAGGATCACTAAAAGGGAGTTAGACCTTGTTTTTAGTAAGAGAGGGCACCAGGTCTGATAGGATTAAGAATACTGCTCTAGAGCCTTTGTAACTAGAAATGTTATGTAGCTGGCATTCTTGTGCAATGATCCCTTTTTAGGCAAAAGGGATAAATCATCAGGACACAAATTCCTATAGAGAATAATGGGCACAAATAAAAAAGCAACAAATTTCAGATGATTGCCTTCCCAGGTGTCTTAGTCTGTTCTGGTTACTGTTAACAGAAGACCACAGAATGGGGGAATTAAACAACACTGATTTCTCACAGTTCTGGAAGCTCAAAGTGCAAAATTGGGGCACCAGCATGGTTGGGGTCTTGGTGAGGGGTTCCTGGTGGCTGCCTGCTGGCTGTACCCTCACATGGCAAAGAGAAACATCTGTGGTCCCTTTACCTCCCTGTGAGGGCACCAATCTCATTCTGAGGGGTCTATCTTCATCTTCACTTTATCTAAACCTGATTATCTCCCCATATTTTCACCTCCCAGTACCATACATTGGAGATTAGGGCATCAACATATAAATTTGGGGGAGACACAAACATTCAATCCATAAGACTGGATTAGGCACAACCCCTCCATAATTTCATACACTCATCTGGATAGTGGATAGGGACTAGCTTCTCCATCCAGGAATACCCTTTTGCACTCTGGAGATCTTCCCCCATATTTGTGGGGCTACCTCCACTCTTACTCAACCAAGCTGGAGAAACACAATGAATAACGACTCCATCCCACACAGTTGGCTGGTCCACAGGCCTGCACCAATTATGGCTGATCAGAAATTGTTCCCCAGAAATTTTTAAAGGGAACTGAAAGAAGGCATTAAGTATCTTCCAGGTGTGGTAGAAAAGGGTCATAAGCTCCAGACATGATCAAGAACCATGTTTCCCTGCATGGGGAGGAAGCCTGCTTCAAGGCAGAGATCAGAAGTGATATATGGTGGAACTTTTTTTAAGTCATTCAACCAACTATAAACAATATTTTCCCCACTATTATAGGCTAGACCTTGTACTAACCCAAAAGTTAGTTAATGCCTACAGTAGGATAAACAATGCTATCTCCTCATCCTCCCCCCCCATCCTCTTCCAAAACCAAACAGGTAAACTAAAAACCGTGTCCATATCCAAATCACCAGAATCTGTGAATGTTACCCAAAATGACAAAAAAAGACTTTGCAGGTGTGCTCAAAGATTTTGAGATGGGATGACCTGGATTATCCAAATGAACTCGATGTATCACAGGAGTTCTTATGAGAGAAACAATATATTTAGAGCCACGAGAAAGATTTGAAGATGCCACTCTGCTGGCATTAAAGATGGTGAAGAGGCCTCAAACCAAGAATGTAGAAAGTCAAGAGAACAGATTTTCCCTTAGAACTTCTGGAAGAAGCTCAGCTCTGCCAACACCTTGATTTTACCCTGGTAAGATTCATTTTAGCCATTTGACCTTCAGAAATATAAGAGAACAAATATTTATTATATAGTTTTTAACCACTAAGTTTGTATTAATTTTTTAGGCCAGAAATAGAAAACCAATACAAATCCCCTGCCCTAGAATCACTCACCTTCTAGTTGGGGAGATAACCTGTAAACAAGTATAACAAAATAATAGAATCTCAGAGAATGATAAGCAGAAATAACAGATGGAGAAAAGGTAAAAGCCTCTGGTAGCAGTTGGTCCTCAGGCCGGGTTGTTTACCTGGAGCTATTCAACAATATCTCTGTACCTTTAATAAATCTCATTTTTTGTATGTTTGTTGTTTTTTTTTCCACTTGAGTTTCTATCCTCGTCAAGCAATAAAGTCCTGTCTAATATAATTTGTTGTGGTGGTCCTATAGGACTTCTGATGAACCGGAGGCAGATTTTCAAGAAAGTCTTAAGATATCTACCCTAAGTAGACTGCTCTTACAGGAAAATAGACTCTTACAATGTAGGAACATTTTCATCAACAAGAAGAATGTTCTGTGTGATTTTTATTAGGTAGTCAGTTCCACGAAGTAAACTCTTTATGCCCTGGACAAGCTAATCAAAATTCTAATTTGTTCATTCTTTCTGGTTCATTTATGGTGTCCATTGGACATGTACTTCATGCCAGGTCCTTGGAAGATGCCAATGAACAAGTCAAAGTCCCTTCCAAGTCTTAGAAAAGGAAGGCTGCTAACAGAAACTATTACAAAGCACAATAACAGCAACTCTAGTAACGCTTAGGATCACCTTCTATGTGCTGACCAGTGTTGATGCTATTAACATGCCTTATGTGTTGTAATGGTAACATGTATGCTATTTAGTAGGAGGATTCATTAACTTTACAAATACTGCTGTACAGATACAGAACTGAGACAGAGTTAAGAAATCTGCTCAGCAGGTGATGGTGTCAGGCTTTGCTCCCGGGCTTTGCATCCTGAACCTGCAATAGCAACTGTAGCCATTTGCTATCTTCACTGTTGTTGTTATTGTTGTTGTTGTGTATTTATATACATATATTTTTTAAATCAGGTTGAAGTGCAGTGGTAAGACCATAGCTCACTGCAGCCTTGAACTCCTGGGCTCATGTGATCCTCCTGCTTTGGCCTCCCAAAGTGCTGGGGTGAAGATGTGAGCCACTGTGCCAGGCATACTCTGCTTTGGGGGAAAAGAATAGGTATTCACAGATGGATACAGTAAGGAGCAGTTGGGAGCCAAAATGAATGGAAGAGGAGACAACTGGTTTGAATTTTTCTGGCTGATTAAGAATTAATCAGGAGGATAGAGGCTGAGTTTGAGGCAGAGGAAAGCTATGGGGAGTGACTTACAGGTGAAGCTTGGAAGTTTTTGGAACCAAGGAAGGAAGATATTCCAATGCACAAAACAAAGGAAAAAGGAATCCTCATTCTATAGAAATAATGTGGTCTTTATTTCTACCTGGATGCAAGTGGGGCAAAATCAAGAAAGGAATTCCACAGGTGGGTTATGGCAGATGGGGATTTAAAGAGTCAGGGAGGACAGCAATTGGCAGCATTCCTATTTCTTGGGAAGAACATGAGTCTGACTCTTGCCTGGGTTGGGTGGGTCTGTTTGGCCAGGTACACCTGAAAAACCATACCAGCCTCTTTAGTTTATTATAAGGAGGCAGGGTGGTGGGTGTGGTGTCTCTTTGACTGCTTCCTGCAAGAGGAGGGGCTGTGTGGGCTGCCTGTAAAAAGAATGGGAGAGGAAGGGGAATTGGGAGGAGAGTGGCGTTTATAGGCACTCTTTGGCTTTTTCAGTCTGGGGTGTTTGGTAACTAGTAGGGCAAGGATATGAGTTGTTTTCTGGTGTCTGTCTAGTTAATAAGGGTTACTTGTCTAAAACTGAGAATGAGAAAAAAATAATAACATAATTAGTGGCTCTATCACATACAATAATCAGGAGTTGTCAAGGCCACTAGTAATCCTGAGAGGACATTTCCACCTACTAGAGGATTGTTCCAATACCCATTACCGAGATCTCTGCCTATTTTTTGAGACCTTTTATAAGGTGGCGGTGTGGAAGAAGTTGTTCCTATGCTTATCAGAAAAGGAATTGGCTTACCTTCCAGAAATACCCAGAAGGACATGAGTCTGACCCTTCCTGGGTGGGTCATGAACCTGACCCTGCCTGGGCGGGGTGGGTCTATTTGGCCAGTTACATCTGAATCTACAGTGCTGAATGGGATTTCACGGGTAAACAATGGAGCTGGAGGAAAAGGTAGGGCCCTGGGTTGGATGAGTGCCTCATTCCGGGTTAAGGGGTGCTCATTCTGCCCTTGGCACTAATGCTTTTGTTGGTGGCTCCAGGGACAGTTTTCTCTGCTTGCCCATCATTTTCCCCTGTGTCTTGTTCCCTGCAGGTGTCTGATTACCCTCCTAGCCACAATGAATTTCTCTGTGGCAGCTCTGACTTCCTTGCCCAGCTGATTGCTTGCTGTGGAAGCACAATTCCTTTTGCCACAAGTTACAAAAAATCCAACTGGGAAGAACAAGAGTGGATCCAAGGTACCCAATAGTGTTGTTGTGAGTCTCGTTTGCCATCTTTTGTCTGGCTTCACTCCAATGCCTTCTTTTCGAGTTCTGATGATTACCATCCTCTGGGGTTTTCTTATTTGCTCTGCTCATTCATTGTCCACACAGTCACTCAACAAACATTTCCTGAGCATGGGGAGATGCTTTCCTTACCGTGCTTTTCCTGAGAATTTCTTATGGTGGGGATGCTGTACTATTTTTAGATACAGAGATAAATAAAATATAGCCCTTACTCTCAAAAGAGTTCGTGGTCTAAAGGGGGAAGTGAGGAATATATGGATTATTAATTAATAGCATGATATGAGGTGCTGTGGGAGCAGAGAGGACGCTTAATGATTTCAGCAAGGAAAAGGTTGTTCAGAGGGTGGGGCTCTAGTACAGTTGATAAGCTGTTACCGTTTTTATTTTCAGGTTTCATGTAGTCTATAAGAATTATAATGAAAATGTATGACACTTCAATATATACATGTATGTATATTGTGTGTGATTAAACCATGATCATTGAGTGAAAAACAAATGAGAAAAGCAACAATTTGAGAATAAAAATTTTGAGGGACAAAATTATAGATATGTATACAATTGGATGATTTGTTATTAAGAAGGCCAGCAACCATGGCTTCTTAATAACCCTCCAGAATATGAGAAATGATGCTTTTAACAATAATCACAATTAATAAAAGAGCAGTTTCTTACAGTAGGAGGTCATGGTACCACCCTTCAGACTGTCCAAAATCCTACTAGGTGACGGTTTGCTGTGTGAGAGCATGGAGGTGATGTGCATAACTTAGGTAGGTCTATTTTGCTGAAATATTGAAAACAGCACTTTTCAAATCACATGCAAACAAAAATGTTTTCAACATATCACAACACTCTCTAGTCCCTTAATCTTCATGCAGCATGGTATGAATTCACAGCATCAGACTAACTAAGCTACTGCCTTTTAGCTTTAAACTGATTTTTTTTGTATGCAGTTCTGTGATGCTGAGGCTGTGGAGACACACTTCTGCTCCCCAAGTGGCTTCCTGGGAGGTTCTGCAATGGGGGTCCCAGAAGGAGTCTGTGAAGCCAGGGGAGGAAGAAGGTGCCTGCTTCTGCCTGTTGGGAGCAGGCAGCCCCCCTTTGCTCTCTATTTCTGTGTGGGGCATGCCAGCGTGTTTCTTTGCTCTACTTAGAAGAAGTAGTGGCAATTGATTCTAGTTTTTTGTTTTTTCAAGATTCACAAAACCAGCCTCATTATGCCCATTCAGAGACACAAGCCTCAGTTGGCCAGTGCCCCATTCTCAGATAAGAGGAGGTCCCTTCTTCTAAGCTCAGAAACTTTAGCATCATCCACCCAAAAAACAAAACAAAGAAAAAAAAAAAAAGCAAAGAAAGAAAATGCCCTCAGACACAGATCTGAGTTCCAACTCAGCAGGATACCTCCTCCAAGCCTTTAAATTTTAATAATTCCAACCTCTTCCCTTTGTTCCCAGAGCCTAGGGGTGGTAGCTGCTTTCTACCTGTGATGTTGCAGTGTTGTTTTGCCTTTTTACTTCAATACCTAGTTAATACTTCTTTATATTAAATTCTCCCTGTTAAGATAACTGTTGTGGATTCTGTTTCCTCACTAGACCTTCACTGATCCTGAGTCCTAAAGGATAACTAGGTTCCCCAAACAAGAAGAATAGTTCAAGGCAATGTTTAAAGGTGGGAAAGAAGTTAATATGTACAACTAAGACTTTTTGCAGGGTTCAGGATAATTGTTATTCGGTTTGACCATGCCACCTTTCAATGACAAGGGCTTCCCAGTCTTTTCACATGTGACACATGAGAAAAATGATATTTATACAGGAGTTGGCCTAAATGGATAAAGTTACTTTTATCTACAGGCCATTATAGCCCTCATGAGAAGGAATGAGACTTATCCAAAGCCATCAGCCATCCAACTTGAGGTCTAGTGTTATGCTTCATTATGGCAACCCTAGGAAACAATACAGTTATAATAAACCAGCAACCACAACAAAAGAAGAAACCCAGCAAACAAATGTTGATGAGGCTGTAGAGAAATTAAAACCCTTGCACATTGCTAGTAGAAACCTAAACTGGTGCAATTGCAGTGGAAAATAGTATTTCCTCAGTACCCATAAAATTACCATACCATAAAGCAGCTCAACCAGCAATTTCAACCTAACTTAAATAGGTACATGCCCAAAGGAACTGAAAACAGATATTCAAACAAGCCTGTTCGGGAATGTCCACAGACACACTGTTCACAATTGGCAAAGGGTGGAAACAACCCCTGTGCATTGATGAATGTCTAAACACAATATGGTTTATCGGGCAGCGCCTGTGGCTTAAGGAGTAGGGCACCGGCCCCATATGCCAGCCCCAGCCAAAAACTGCAAAAAAAAAAAAAAAAAAAAGTGGCTTATCCATACAATACCCATTGTGTGTATATTATTCAGCCATAAAGAGCATAAAAGTACTGATTATGCCCTAAAATGCAGATGAACCTTAAAATGTTATGTTAAGTGAAAGGAGGCAGATGGAAGAGGTCATGTATTTGTATCACATAATTCCATTTATATGAAATATCCAGAATAGGTAAAGCCACAGAGACAGAACATATATAAACGGTGCCAGTAGCGAGGGGGAGTGAAAATGGAGAAAGAATTGATAATGGTTATAGAGAACTTTGTGGTCCAGTGGGTGATGGAAATATTTTGGATCCAGAAAGAGGTAATGGTGGCACATCGTTGTGAGTATACTAAAGGCTACTGAATTGTACACTTTTAAATGGTTAATTTTATGTTATATGAATTTCAACTCAATACTAAAAAATAATCAAGGTTTGGGAAAGCACTATAGTAAACAGAGAAGGGGTATGATTAGATTTTGATTTCAGGAAAGATAATGGGAAGACAGACTAGAAGAAAAGAACAAGATTAGAAATAGAAAAGAAATACTACTTCTACATTGTAGGTAAGAAATAGATGTCTTGGAACTAAACAATGCTGGCAAAGGTGGAGTTAAATATGTTAATTTAAAATATACAAGAAAGGACTGGATTAAAGATGGCAGCCCAGTAACAGCTTCCCTGCAACTGGGCACAGCGAGTCTGGGGAGACAGGACTCCAGGCATCTCTGGCTGGTAGGATCTGCCTATAATCATCCCTTTGAGGATACAGGGAGCCAGCAAGGGACTTCTGGACCCCAGGAGGAGGACAAAAACAGTGGAAAACTGGCAAGTGATTGCATGTGTTCGATTGACCTAATCACCCAGGCAACCATGAGTACAAGCATCAGTGAGACTACAAACTGGAAGCGCCTTACCTGTGAACTGTTTTGGTGTTCTTGGACTTGGCACTCAATTGAACTGCCTTGGGGAGAGCTTGAGCAGGAGTGTGGAGAACTTTGGGCATTGTCTGGGGCCCCAGATTGAGCCACTGAGCTGGGCATAGGAAGCCATTGGGAAAGAACTGCCCTGGCAAGCTCCGCCCTCAGGGTCCCAGAGAAAGGATTGGGCTGGACAAAGTAACCTAGTCACTGAGCAGCCTAAAGGTGGGGAGTGAGCTGCCTTACAGCCTTAATCCTTAGGGGCAGAGTGAGACAGTTTTGGCACACTGGAGCCTTGGGCTGTTGCTCTGGGTAGAGTGCCGTGACGTCACAGCTCGTAGCAACCTCAAACTCCAGGGCTTGGTTCCACCCAGACCTCCATAAGAGCTGTGCAGCGACCCCCGACCAGTGACCCGCACCCACTGGGCCTCCGCATTCCCTGAGTAAAAACTGTGGGAACCATGCAACCCTGCGTCCTCCCTCCTGTGTCCTCCCA